>CAHIKZ030002298.1:147500-232500 GCA_903632075.3 Acanthosepion pharaonis | reverse complement strand
CTTGATCAATATGACATAGATAATAAGGAGAACGATATATATATATATATATATATATATATATATATATATATATATATATATATGTGTATGTATATATATACATATCTATATATCTATCTATCTCTATCTCTCTCTTTATATATATATATATATATATATATATATATATATAAGTTGTGAAGAACTTGGTAATCCGTATGGGTAATCCCAAGGAGGATGAAATCCTGAGAATGCATATATATATATATATATATATATATATATATATATATATATATATATATATATATCTTTAGAAAGAAAGAAATACAAACATGAACAAACTGACACACATGCGCATGCTCACACACACAAAAACATCCATAAACATATACATATATATATATACATATATATATATATATATATATATATATATATATATATATATATAGATAGATAGATAGATAGATAGATAGATAGATAGATGGAAATTGAATGAATCGATAGATACGAACAAACTGGAATAGATAGATAGATATAAATCCTCCCCCAGCACACGTACCCTTGGGATAACCAGGATAGAAAAACTGCGATTTCCGGCTTTGTATGAAATCGACCCAATCCGTTAATATCAAAACGAATGTCCAAGAAAAAAAAAACTGGCAAGAAATAGAAAGATGAAGACTAGAAACTCCCCGGCTTCACAAAAGAATCCTCTACTACGTTTATTCCTGAAAAAAAAAAAAAAAGGTGGGGAGTGAAAGAAAAGAAGTAGCGGAGTAGGACTTCGTTGGCCAAGGTGTTGACCAGCGGGTGGGTTTTGATTTCCCCGGCGGTAGGTAAGGTGGACAATTGATTGGAGCGTGTCTTCCCCTGGCTGGTTGCTGACCTCAAGCGCAGCGAATGGACCGACGTGTGGAAACACGAACGATAGGTGAGGAAGAGGATGCTGGGAAGCCTAGTTGGATGGCAGGAAAAACTGCATCGTGCTCGGTGTGGGCTTCTTTAAATGTGTTGGAAGGAACAAGAAAATGAACCGGACGAAAGTAAAATAAATGGAAGAGAGAGAGAGAGAGAGAAAAGAGAGAGATATATATATATATATATATATATATATATATATATATATATATATATATATCTCAGTGGCTATATATAAATATATATATATATATATTTCATCATTTATGCAAGATATTTGTATATATATATATATATATATATATATATATATATATATATATATATGTTAGCTAAAATATGTATATATTACAATATATTTATACAAAAATTTGAAAAGAAATATTGGATATATTTTTTATTCATCCCACAGATTTTATCACGTTAAACGTTATTTTCAGTGGGTTCTCACATTTGAATAGACTGTTTGTTCACTAAACAGTGTATTACACACACACACACACATATATATATATATATATATATATATATATATATATATATATATATATATATGCACTACAGTTCAAAGATTCAGGTCAAGCCTAGTAATTTTTTAAACTGACCCAAAAGAGAGTAAATTTTTATACATGGTTAAAAAAAGGTGCGACAGGATTTTTTATTAGAATTTTTATTATAACAAAAAGAAAAACATTATCTGATTAAATTTTGCTCTCGTCAAAATATCCTTCTTTAGCCTTGAATACTGCAGCGCGTATTTTTGGCATTCGTTGCAAAATTCTCTCAAAGAATAAGCTTGATAATTGATTTTATTCATTTTTCAATTTCTCTGAGAAATATTTTTGACATTTTTCACGCTTCTGTCAAGTTCATCACATGGCAATTCTGGGGGTTCGCTACAAACTTTTGAACTATAGCATATATATATATATATATATATATGTATAATGCCAATAAATTTTTGGGTATATAATCCAAGTGATCCAAGTAATATAAAATATTAAATCTGATCCACAAAATGAGTTCAATGTACTTATTATAAAGAAAAATCTCTCTCTCTCTCTCTCTCTCTCTCTCTCTATATATATATATATATATATATATATATATATATATATATATATATATATATGTGTGTGTGTGTATTGCTATGAATAATTGTGAGTGGTCTCTCGTGTTTTTACTGGAACTATAAAAGGACACTAAACGCGAACCTTGTATCCTTCGTTGAATAAAACTTTATTAAAGTCTACACCTAGATAATAATGGACGCATATTTTTCCAATAAGATTTTTTGAATATTTAAACCAGTAGATGGAAATAAATAAATATATTGTTTAATAAATAAATGATTAAATAAATAAATAAACAGAGCATCTACACAAATCTGAGTTTCAATTAAAAATAACGTTTAAACAAATAAATTACATATATTTCGGATTTAATCCATTTCTTAGAATATATATATACTAGCAGGAGAGCCCGGCGTTGCCCGGGAATGTAACAGTAATCAAGCATCGACCATTATAAAGACTGAAAAATAAAATTGACAAAGATTATTGTTTAAGGTTGACGGACACGCATGTCTTAATTAGATTTTTTTTTTTTTTTTTTTTTTAGTCAAACTCAAACAAAAAACATTGTTTTCAATCGTTATGAGTCTACCGATTGAATAGAATTTTTATTATAAACAATTGTCTTGTAAATGGAATTTTAAAAGCATTCTGAATGTAAAAATAAAAAAAAAAAAGTGCAAAGACAATAAGAAACACTACCTGCCAAAAAAAAAGTGAAATTTTGTTTGAAATCGGTTGAAAAATGCAGGAAATCCGATCCCATATATAAACGAACTCAAACACACACACACAAACAACCTGTGTTTTATAATAAGTATAACTCGAAACGAGTTGTCCCCCTTTAATTCTCGAGATGCCTCTTAATCGTGTTTTCAAATTGATTTCGTGCAAAAACAATTGTGTTTTTCCAATTTTTGGTGCTGTCAGAACCACCGCAAGGTAATTTTACGTAGTCCTGTGAAGTTTTGTTGAAATCGGTTGAAAGATGTAGGAAATCCGATCCAATATATAAACGTACAGACACACACACACACACACACACACACACACACACACACACACACACACACACACACAAACCTGCGTTTTATAATAAGTAAGATGCATGGTGATTGAAAAGTAACTCCCTATTTTATGTATGAGTGTACAAGCCAGGTGTTCTGACTTAGCACCCTGTGACCTTTTTTTTTTTTGGAGGGTTGGTTAAAGGAGCAAGTCTACTATACCATACCAAGACTTTGGAAGAACTTGAATGGCGAATACAAGAAGTTGTCTTCCATACCAGAAAAGTTCCTGTTGAAATCAGTTGAGGCCATTCCTAGGCAACTCTAGAATCTATCTAATGAAAATTTTAAATAAAACCCATATCGAATTTTAAATAAAAATAAGTCATGCTTAACTTCTTTCCCTATCTCATATATATATTTATTGCAAAATTGTTGTTAATAAATAATAAAAAAGAAGAGGGGTGCCGTTATTTGGTTGTAATATTTTAATGTATTATACTTTGTTTACTTTTCAATCACCTGGTATATATATATATATATATATATATATATATATATTCATGTTCAATGTGGAATATTCTCGATATGAGTGTGTGTGTGTGTGTTTTGTGTGTCAATGAAGAGTTCTGCGTGAAGGGTATATATATATATATATATATATATATATATATATATATATATAGCATATATATATGCACACTGTAGGATGTGGTGTGTGTGTGTACAGAAATAAATTCCATGCCCAAAAAATATATATATATATATATATATATATTCTTAAAATTAACCCAAAAAATCTAAATACAGAGTAGAAATACAGTAAATATAATTTATTCCAAAATTATAACATAAATATGTCATAAAATCATTACAAAAATAGCCATTTTGTTTCAATAGTTCTGGTGTCTTATCAAGTGATCGTGTGCTGAATGTAGAATAAAGACTTTTAAAAGGTTCAAATCAATGAAACATCCCACGCTAGGGGAAAGGCTGCTACATAAGCTGCACTGACCAATCAAACGCTTTTTTGCGTCTTTATATATCTAAATATGTCTACGTGTTTGTGTATTATAATCTGTTTGTGTATGTATTGTCTTTTGCAAGATTTCACCCTCCCCTTCCTACATCATCACTTCAGTTATATCTCAGTTGTAACGAAGCTCAGAGCAACATTAGATTTTAATGTTTATTCTAACTTAATTTTTGGCCTTTCAATAAAAACAAAATAAATAACAAAACATGTATTTTTTCTCAGTTTTTTCTTTAAATAATTTTATCATTTATTAAACTTAATACTGATAGAATTTAAAATTGGCAATTTTTAATTTTAATTTTATAGTAAAATATTAGTTAGTTCCATTTTAGTGTAACCCTAACATTAAAGCATTAATTAATTATTATAACTAAGGTTCGTTGTCAAGATTTTGAATTCTCATATACTTGTATTTTGATTGGTCATTCCAGCTTATGTAACGGCGCTACCCCTAGAGAGGGGTGTTTGATTGATTTGAACCTTTAAAAACGCTTTATTCTGCATTCAACACCATCACTTGATAAGACACCAGAAGTGTTGAAACAAAGTGGCTATTTTTGTAGTGATTTTATAACATATTTATGTTATAATGTTCGAATAAATAATAATATATTTATATATATATATATGTGTGTGTGTGTGTGTGTGTGTATTTTTGCAAATAAGATTATTCAGTCATTCGAAAATGTACCCGTAATTTTCATCAACACATGCCTGAATACATACATATATATATACATACATACATACATACATATATATATATATATATATATATATATATATATACATATATATATATATATATATATATATATATATATATATATATATATACATATATATATATATATATATATATATATATATATATATATATATATATATATATATATATATATATATATATATATATATATATATATATATATATATATATATATATATATATATATATATATATATATATATATATATATATATATATATATATATATATATATATATATACATATATAAATATATTATATTTATGCAATAATTTTATATTTATGCACTGTATTTTTTTAAAATATTAACTAAAATACTATATTATTTACAACAACCATATTCCTATTTTCTATATATTTTTACGTATATATATATATATATATATATATATATATATATATATATATATATATATATATATATATATATATATATATATATATATATATATATATATATATATATATATATATATATATATATATATATATATATATATATGTGTGTGTGTGTGTGTGTATGAACAGATTTTTACTGCCAGAACAAAATAAAAATGACCTTGAGAAAAGGAATTATATTTTATTTATAAAAAAATGGATACAAAAATTATCGCAAAGATTAAAATTTAGAGATCTTTCGGTCGGCACATCTTCAGTAAAAGTAGTATCGTCGGCAAATAAGATGAAGTGGTTGAAAATAAAAATTATTTTCGAGAACTGATATTAAAACATAACAAAACAGCGGGGACAATAATAATAATAATAATAATAATAATAATAATAATAATAAAATAAAATATTTCCTTGTTCGGCGTTGATTTGACGACAGATTTCCTCAAAAAGGCGATTTTGTGTTTCAATTCTCTCTGCCTACAAGATGTCAAGGTGGAGTCTGGTCCGTGTACCGTGCAAGACAATGAAGAATTCAGGAGAATAGTCCGTCATGTAAGTAAAAGAATTCAATAAATGCACGCCGAATGCGGAGTCATGAGCCTGTGAACATAAGCCTTACGAATATGGTAACATTGCCGTGGCGGTCTGACAGCGGGCCGCCAGCGGTAAACAGATGGCAGATTGGTGGCTTGCGCGTAGAGAAGCGTTTGAATCCTGATCCCTACTTTGTATTTTCTTAAACAATAACATTATTAACAAAGGAACTTGATTGAAAAATCCTTCTAAATAAATCTGTGCCTCCGACATGGAATTTAGGTGGACAAAAACAGGGATAGCGACGAAAGCAGATGAATCAAATAAAAATAACTTTTGTACAAATTGAACAAGAATAGATAGGTTTACCTATCACCCGGTTCACTCGACTTCGTCTTTTGAACAGGAGTAGTGGTTTATCCTTTGTTTCCAGTAAACCATTGCGCCTAAGTGGTATTATAGCCTTGTTTGGTGTGAATTAATAAAAAAAACAAAACAAAACAAAAAAGAAATACTCTCGGCTCCGTTCAAAAATTTCTGTTCTTTAAATTTCGGATACGAAGCTTATAGCTAGCAGCTCTACGTTCTAACGTGAGAAATGTGATCCTTAAATAGTTGATTCAAAGCTTATTCTGACAGGTTGGGCACCATGGCCAAAGGGATACATGTTAGATTCCTGTCTTAGCCACAATTTTTCTCAATTTAGACAGGTTCTTATTAATTTCAGTGTTTAAGAAAACAAAACAAAAACAAAGATAGCAAACCAGAAGTAGAAGGATCCAATAAAAATAACGCTTATAAGAGGTGCCCTACAAAAAAAAAATAGGAAATTTGGTACAGATTATTTAATTGGTAGAATTTTTATGCAGTTATTTGAAACAAAAGCAAAGGATGAGAATTAAGTAGCTTAAAACAGATCAAAAGACACAAATGTTAGATGTGGTGTCCAAACAAAAAAAATTCCGGCAAAATTTCTTTGACTTTTTTCAGACCCCAATTTGAACGTTCATTCTTAAAGAGAACAATCACCTGGCGTTTGGAATTTGATAACTGCAGCATCTTGGAACAATAAATGGTTAAAAAAATTCATACGTTAATTAATGTTTTTAATTCATTTATATAATAAAGTATATAGTTTTTTTCATCATATAGTAAACCTAATTTGTTTTGTTTTTTTTTTGTTTTTTTTATGGGTGCACTGTGTATTAGCCGAAAGCGCTTTGTTACAACAAAGGACTACTTACCTACACACATTGAGTTCTGATAAAAGAAAAATTGTAAAAGCACGAGAAAAACAGAATAAAAAAATCGTAAATATTCTTTTAGTCGTATTCAGTAAAACACACCAAAGTGCAACAACCTGTAGGACGATACTGACTTAGGCCTGGGTACTGTATGTGCAACGCTCTTGGGTGGTAGATATTCTGAGATAATTTTTAGTCTTACACTATAATATATTACTTCAAAAGTGATTTTGGTGGATACCCTGGTTTGAAATATACGTTCCGTTTTTATAGGGAAATCTGTGATTTGATCACTAAAACAAAATCTCCAGAATGAACAAAACTCTTACTACTTTCGCATAATACAGAAGAGAAAACAAAAATAAAATATATAATAAAAATTAACCCCTCTGCGTTGAAAATGGTTAATGTATAGAACACCCCACAAAAAAACAGGAAATTTGGTACTTTAATTGTTAAAATTTTTGTTACAGTTATTTGAAACAAAAACAAACAGATAGAAATTTAGTAACTTAGAAGAAAAACAAAAATATTAGATATGGTGTTCAAACTAGAGAACTCCGGCAAGATTTCTTGGCATTTTTTCAGTCTGAAGTTGGATGTTCTTTCTTAAAGACAACAATCAGCTGTCGTTGAAAATTTGATAGCATCTTTGAACAATAAATCATTATATAATTTATATATTAGTTAATGTTTTTTTAGAACATGTAATAAAATATATAGTTAAATTTTTATGTTGGTTAATTTTTTCATCATTTAGTAAATCTAAAATTATCTGTTTTTTTGTTTTTTTGTAGTATGGTACCCTGTAGTAATAAAAATACTGTCGGATAAAAATCCCTTCAAAAATATATTAATATGTATAAATAGTTATATGAAGGACTAAATGGGCAAAAAATTCTTATATGATGAGTTTCGTCTTTCAAAAGCATAGTTCAGTCTAAATATTTTTTTTCGTGATGGAATCATGTTTATTTTTGAAAAGGGAATGAAAATATTAAAAAAAGTATCAGTTATAATTATACACTAAGAAAAACTCCGAAGATGTAGAAAGGCTTGGTTTGAATTTTAAATTTCTACTGTTCAAATGTGTCTAGATGTACAGCCAAGACAACTACAGTCAGCTTCGAAGCAGTTTTGATTTTGTTATTATGGCGGTTATTTTTAAATGTTCCACATATTAATGGCGATAGTTTTGTTAAGAAAGGTGAAATTTTGAACATAGTTGTACTTAAATTTATTGAGGAAGACTCAGAAATTGGCGCACTTCCCATAGATTTTCGGTGTAATGAATTATATAGATATTATTTAATTTGAAATACTTTCACAAAAAAATTATATAATCACAATACTATTTCACAATTTCACCATTATTCTGATTCTGATTTATGACTATATTTCATATATATATATATATATATATATATATATATATATATATATATATATATATATATATATATATATATATATATATATATATATTTGTCACAGATATAATGACAATATTCTCCGAAACAAATACTGACGTTATTTTCAGTTAAAAATATGAAAATAGCGTTTCTCTACATTCAGTTGCTAGGTACATTCTGTTTTTTGTTTTTTATTAGTTACTTTATTCAATTAATTTCATTTTTCGTATTTTGCTTTGATAAAGTTTTTTTTGGACGAAACGCGTCAGCAATTACCAGTTTACCTATTGTCATTTTTATTCATGTATATATATATATATATATATATATATATATATATATATATATATATATATATATATATATATATATATATGTGTGTGTGTGTGTGTTTCCATTGGTATTTTACTGCATTCATTAATGCCCTTCGGAAAGGTATTAATGCATCTCTTCTCTCTTTCTTAATATGGATAAATAGCAGGACAGGGTGGTTCCGATAGCCTTGGGTAAATTCTATTGGTCTAGGAGAAGGACAACTCTGAATACAAAACCTGAGGAGGGTTGTTTGTGGATCGTGTGGCATACTGTGCACCAGTTTTCTGTATATGGCTCTTCCAAAAAGTGTGCCTGTATTCTGGCTGTTGGTTCCAAGAACTGAACTGCTTGACCCTAATACGTCGAATTCAACGACAGAATCGAGTAATGAAATGTTTCATCCGCCTAAAGATTGTGTTAATACATGAAACTCTGAATAGCGAATATTGTTGATATGATTAATAATATTATTTTATGAAATTAAGCCATTAGTTTATATATGTTATATTTATGTGTTTTATCTCATTTTAAACTTTAGCATATATTTTATTATAAGCACACACACACACACACACACACACACATATATATATATATATATATATAGTGAATTCCCAAAATGAATGCCTAATAACCCAATTCAGATGGCCATTTCGTCCCCGGGTGATACTCCCTTGGACATGTCAATGCAAATACATTTGTTAAAAAAATGACTTTTTCTTTAGCAAATGTATTTGCATTGACAAGACCCAGAGAGAATCTCCTGGGGACGAAGTTGACATCTGAATTATTATTATTTGAATTTTTCAATTCATTATATGACTATAATAAATATATCGAAAACAAATTCATCAATTTTATATTAATAGGATCTACTTGGATTACTTAATGATATTTATATATATATATATATATATATATATATATATAATTAGAAAAAAAAAAAATATTTAATTGTAATAAATTTATTTAGATGAATATAGGCATATATTTCATCGAAATAAATTAAATGAAACTGTGTTTGTCCAGGGAAAAGTACGCCCCAAAAACCGTCGATCAATATTTTATAGTTTACCATCAAGTGTGATACCGAGTCCTTTACCAAAACTAAGGGCCACAAAATAGTGCCACTTCTGTGTGAAGTGTGCAAAATGATGAGTTTTCCCGTTTCTTAAGAAAAGATAGAATTGAGAAATTGACCATCATGATTTTGCGCCAACAGTTCATCCAGTCTTCTCATTTTTTTTATTCGACATATTCCGATATTTTTAATTAAATTATTTGAAAATTTGACGTTTGAATGTTACCATACACCTACACGCACACTCATTTCTTCCTTATTGAAAAACAGAGTGAATCTGTTTCAACATTGATCTCAAATTGAAGAAACAATTCGTTACCTTGATAACTTGAAAATTGGACGAGAGAAACATGTTTTTATACGTTGTATTACCACGAATACTTCGCAAAAAAGTTTATGAGTCGGAAATGCTTGCCCGAGCATTCGAATATTTTGCCACATCTTGGTCTCTTTATAACGGAATTCGGGATGATTGCAGTTTACCTAGCTCGAAAATACTAGTGGATATGGCATCAAAGGCTTCGAATATAAATGATCTGAATTATCTTGGTAATGTCTTTAGTAAAATGTCAGATGGACAGAAAAATGTATCGTTCTAGTTAATGAATGTTATGTTAAGATGAGCTTATAATACCAAGGAGAAAACTTATTTAGTTTTGCTAAAGATTCTGAAGAGGCATTAAAGAAAACAGTATTGGGTATTAGGATCAAATGCTTACATAGTGGACCAAAACCTTTGATTAAGATGATCCCAGTTGCCAAATTAAATTTGGAATTTTTCTTTCAGAATTTTAGAAATGTTGCTGATTTAGATAATCATTTGAAAGATCATGCAGTTGCAGTTATTTGTGAAAATAATTGGATTAATCAAGGTTTATTCATGAAATTTGATACTATTACAAATAAGCTTGGGTTTAAAAATGGTTTATACTTGCTTTTCGATTATGTACATATATTTAAAAGTATTCGCAATATCTAGATACCTGAGGCTTCTATAGTAGTGCTGTCTTATTCTGGTGGTAAAGAAATGAAAGTAAATAACGAAAATAGTGGGTCTTCTAAAACCAGTTGAGAGACAAAGAGTCTCTCAGTGTTGGAAAGTTTTTTGCCATGAGACTGTAAGTACAATGAAAACTTATCCATTATTACAGAACTAGGATACAAGAGAAACTGTTACATACATCGAAGAATTTTTGAAATTTTGGAAAATAGTGAGTGTAAAAGAAGTGCCAAGACAACGATCCACTGAAAACAATAGTATCAGATCAAAATGATTTCTATGAATATTGGATGTTGCAGATTCATAGTGATCTTAAATAGCATCCTATAATTCTTTCAGATTTCATTCTGATAGTGTGGTAAGAGTAGGTGTTAAGAAGGTCATTCTTGTTGGTAGATTTTCTGAAACCCTCCAACTGAAGGTCATTATTAGATTAATGTAGCCTGGCATCTAGGCAGATTAAAGTGCGTTGGTCTCAGATTCCAAGATAAAATCTACTGTGGGTTTAATGTTAAGTTTTTAAGAATATCAAGTCATGTGGTTATATCAATAGAGACTCATTTTTGTATAGAAAATAAGAAGAATTTTGTGGTAAAATATTTTGCTACAAAATTCTTCACCAAGATGCATTTTGGATTTTCCAAAGGCATCTTAAATGGAACACATCTTAGAGTTGCATAAAAAAGTGATAGATTTCCAAGTTTCGCATGCATATAAGTCAGTTGAAAGTACATTAGAGTTATATAATTTGAAAATATATAATTTGAGCTTTACTCAGAAACTAATCTGATTTGAAAACCAGACAGTACGGAGTCTACTAAAGATCCCGTTACCTTTTCCAATACAATTTTAATTTCTTTGATTATATCAACGGAATTATATTGAATGCTTACAAGGTAAATGAAGTTATGAACTTCAGTGATCAGGACACTGACTACTCTATTTAACAAAATCGTATATCTAAAAAAAAAGTTAATCTTAAAGTATAAAATTATGTACAAATTATTGCCATTAGGCATTAAATAATCTGTACAGTTTGATATGCCACTAAACAAAATCAACCAATCTTCATTTTCGCTGTATTTGATTGATGAAGAGAAAGTTCCACTCGGATGGCTTCTTCCCAAGAGCCATTACTTTGGGGGCAGAATCCCGAGAGGATGATTCCCGTCCACTACAATCTTAACCCCTTCAAGTCCGGAATCAGTCATTATCTACCCTATTTTATCCTCATAATCTACAATATTTACATACTCTTCCTATGTCCATAAAACCTTAGTAACCGTTAAACTTAAGCTTTGCATTTGGAGAAAAATAGCCTTTTAAAAATAAGAGCTGATTTCGAAATTAATTCTGATGCCAGGTCGTTTCGTTAGATTTGGGAATATATATATATATATATATATATATATATATATATATATATATATATATATATATAGTTAGTTAGTTAGTTAGTTAGTTAGCTAAACCTAGAGAGCCAGACAACCTTCCACGGTTTCACGTTAGCGGATCGTCAGGGAAGGCTGGCTAAAAGGTAAGAAAAAACGGAATACTTATAGTCAATAAGGTTTAACTAGGTCTGCTCTACTTATTGTATTGAGCACTTTATTTAGTTATTTTGCGCACTCGTATCAGTTTTTTTTTCTTTGGGCTTTGGACTTGCATGCTAGACGATTATTTTCGGCTAACGTACATGTTCTTGGTTCTTTCTTTTTTATAGCTTTTTTTTTCCCCACTATCGGCTTGTTTATTTGCAAATCAAGTATTGGATGGTTTATTTGCAAATCAAGACAGCGAAGGTTTTCCGAACGAGTATAGATTCTTATGCTTATAAGATTACTGCTGCTATTAAAAAATCTACTACTACTAATATATATATATATATATATATATATATATATATATATATATTAGCGTGGATATAAGTGTGAATATAAACTAAGTAATGAAATATAAACGATAGATATAAATTAAATAACGAGATAGAATACTGTATAAGCGTGCGATAGTGTGTATACGCATAAAAGCAAGTAAATATTTATTTAATTTAATTTATGGTGCTAACAAAACAGTGCTCATTGTCGCTAAACAGAGTTATGAAGTATATTTTAATAAATACTCATATACCTCCGTTTGTAGTGCAACTTAAAGTTTCATAGTTTCCAATCGTCAGGCACATATGGCATAAGTCAAATTACAGTTGTTTTGTTTTAAATATTGGGCCTTATAGGAAGAACGATATATATATATATATATATATATATATATATATATATATATATTTTCTTGGAAGTAAAGCTCATAGAACTTTTCAAGTAGTTTCATTTAAACACGTGATTTCGTCTTACAAATGACTGAAAGATGACATTTCAGTGATTCCTGTATTTTTCTTTCAGTATTTTAAATGAAAAGTGAAAATGGAGTAAAATATGGTAAAGAGAAAAATAAACGATTTATAGTGTCATAATTGAGAGTATTGTTTGTAATTGTTTTACTAGATTCAGAATTTGAAATTTTGACCTGAAGACATAGAAGTTTCCGACAGACAATCCGTTGTGAGGATGACCAAATCGAATCTCTTATTAAATATAATTAAGTTACACAATAAAGAATATCAAAGAAATGCTCTACGTATCTCATGCGAATCTTGTTAATCATATGAAAACACATGGATGCAGGATTCGCTATGATATTTTGGTGTCTCACGAAAAGAACTAATATTCGACAGCATTTTCATCTGAAATTTTCTTTTCAAACACAACAAAAAAGATCGTGTTTTGAAAAGATAATCCCCGTTCACATGAGATATGTGGAGTTTCTCTGCGATATTTCGTATCGTGTGACCCGGGCGATTAAAAATTGATCATTTATCATAATGTGAAGGAGAAAAGATTCTGAGGAAAACGAAATCGAAGGGAGCAATGTTCTAGGAGAATGGAATCATGACGCTGTCTCAAAGATGGCAGAATATACAGTGCGTTCTGCTTGATTATGCAAAGTTATTTTTTACCTAAAAATATCCAAGTTAAGCAATATATTCTGAAGAATAAAAGCTAAAGTGTTGTTGATACTATTTTATTATTTTTCATTCATTTAAGTTGTCGAAATATACAAAACGTGCTTCTTTTTAATGATTTATGATCTTAAGCCCTAATTTAGTGTTCACTTTCATTATGCAAATGGAAAATAAAACAAGAAAAACACATTTCATACTAAATTTTATTAATTGAATTGTGGCGCATATGACAATACATCATATGTTCTAAGTCCTACATTACATAATACATATGTATAGCATGTTAAACAAAACAAAACAGGTCTGTTAATGCGACTACGAACAAACATGACATCCTCCATTCTTCAAAACCGTTATGAGGTGTCTGTCCAATTTCAGAAGGATTGATTGATCGGCAAGCACTTACAATTGCTTTCCACAGGACTTCTAAACTGGTGAATTGCTTGTTTTCCGCATTAATCCGCCTCTTGACTATAGACCACAAATTTTCTATTGGATTTAAATCAGGGCTGTTGGGATGCCATACCATTAAATTTTCCCCTTTGAACCCATGGTCTGATAGCCAATTGGTGGTGATTTTTTTTATCTATGCGCTGGAGCATTATCCTGCTGAAATATCAACGATCTTCTTTTCTGAATTGGTTGTTCATCAAGCCAGGGCAGGAAGGCATCTTCCAAAAGCCTACAATATGCATTTGAATTTAGCTTAAGCCCTTTGGGTACTTTGTGTGGGCCTATTAGTTCATTTCCGCGGATCCCAGCCCAAAACATCACTTCTCCGCCACCCTGTTGTCGACGAATGTGTACTTCTGCTGCTCGACCATTTAACACCTATCCAGATGACCACTCATCAGGCCCATCAAGGGTAGCATGGCACTCATCGGTGAAAATCACATTGCTAAAATTGGTCTTCATATAACTGTGTGCCCATTCAACTCTTTTCATCTTGTTTGCTTTGCTCAATAGGGTCTTCTTGATGAGACTCTTCACTTTGGCAAGGGTGTTGAGGACCTCACAATGGGTAGTTTTACCAACTTTGGGCACTCCAGCGCTTTCAAATACTTTTTACTAGTTTCATGCGGTTTCTTCGAGACTTCATATTTAATTTTACGAAGATCTCTGGCAGTTAACTTTCGCAAATGCGATCGTTTAGGTGTCTTTCTGCATGATTTACTGCCTAAGATGAATGCTTTGATTGTACGGTGGTGTCTATGTAACTTTTTTGAAATTTCTAGCATTGACAGACCACTTCCAAGCATGCGAGTAATTTCAGCATGATCGTTTTCAGTAAGACCCTTTTTCTTACCCATATTAAGGATTTATATGGTGATTGCTTAATCAGACCGAACACTTGAAAAAAAACTATGTTACTATACAACTTTTTTTTCATTGACCATATTTACTTGTCTGAAAGTATAATTTAATCTGTAAGAAGCACCAAGTCTGAAAAAAAAACAGAATTTATTGACACGTTAGATGAAAAATTTACTTTGCATAATCAAGCAGAACGCACTGCGGTGGCTCAAAATAGTACCTATTCTTTTTTCTTTCTTTTTTTTTAATCATTTAACCCCAAGCAAGGCGACAATGCCACTATGAAGCAAAGGATTACTCAGCGTGAAAAACAATGAGAAATCGTTAGGTGAAGGAACGCGAAATTAAATCAATCAGGAAACAAAGGATAAACCTCTACTCCTGTTCAAAAAAACATAAAAGTGAACATTGAAGTCAACACTTAGAGGCGACAGTCTGTTTCATGCTTGATGTATGGCCTAACGATTGCGTCTAGCATGAAACAGCCTGTTCCCTATGTGCTGACTTCAATGTTCACTTTTATATTTACACACGCTCTATCTCTGATATTGAGCACTTTATCCCATAAATAAAGCACGCCTTAAGAGTATCTTTCTTCATATATATATATATATATATATATATATATATATATATACAAATATATGGATATAGATCCGACAGTATGAAGAAAAATATATACGGAAAAAACAAACAAAAATCCATATATACAATTATGCTGTTTTAATGTTAATATGTCAACGTCGGACGTTTCGGTCTAATAAACCATCTTCAGGACATATTCATAAAAAAACATTTTCAATTGAATTGATAATGTTAATTATGTTTTCATGAATATGTCCTGAAGATGGTTTATTAGACCGAAACGTCCGACGTTGACGTATTAACATTAAAACAGCATAATTGTATATAAAATTTTTGTTTGTTTTTTCCGTATATATTTTTCTTCATATATATATATATATATATATATATATATATATATATATATATATATAATAAATATAAAAAAAATCACCTGATATGCGGAATAGCTTATTTCATAAGACGAAGATATCGGTTGCCTGTCTTATCAACCCGTTTTGGACTGAATTTTAGAAGAAATAGACATTTAATTGTGAAAATTAAAAAAATAAAACGACCAGCCGAAAAATTAGTACTTAATTTATCCATTTCAATGTTTCAGTCAGACAAAAGGAAAAGGACACGAGTCAGGGGAATGTGAAGGTATTTTTCTTCAAGGCAAACACTTTTATAAAATTAAACTCATATATTAACCTTATGACATTAATATATTGCTAGGATCCACTTGGATTATATAACAACGGATTTTTTATTTTTAATTTATATATATATATATATATATATATATATATATATATATATATATATATATATATATATATTAATAGAAATCAACACCACTTTGAATGAGTCTTCCGTGAATACAAATTTTTAAAAAATGTGCATAAAAATCATCATTATTAACCTTTAAAAAAGGCTCTTCTAATTAAACTGAATAGAAAATCTGCTACCATTTGTATTCGCCAGGCATAATCTTGACTCTGTAAGTTATGCTTATTATGCTATTCTGTTAGTGAACTGCAAAAGAAAACAACAAATAATTCCAACGAAGGAAAAGAAAGTGAGACCAATGGGGTGATCATTATCTATAAGAAGATAAAACGTTCTAGATTAGTCTGAAGCGTTTATTTCACAGTATTATCCTTAGGAAAGGCATGAATCGATCACTTCTTCCTCTATGGATTAAATAGATTGAGCATTGTAACCTTGGGTGTCATTCAATTTAGGGAAAATATTATTTCTAATTGAAAAACGGAGAGAAACAAAAGTGAAAGAATACTGCTATCTTACTCAAATGTTTATGGCAATTCCCAGATAATAAAGCAAAGGTAATCATTGGAGTGTCATGAACATCTGTAACCCGAATGGACATGACATAGATAGATAGATAGATAGATAGATAGATAGATAGATAGATAGATATAAAAAGACTGGACTAGCTAGCCAGATAGATATGAAAATGCTAAACTAGATAGATAGAGAGATAGATAGACAGATAGATAAGGGCAGAAGAGGTTGAAAACTGAAAACGTAATAGATGATAAATACAGACTGAGAGAGACAAGTATATAAGAGAGTTTTACATAATCATGTTGAAGGCACAAATCTATGCGTAATAAATAGATAGATAGATAGATAGATAGATATGAACAATCTGAGAGAGCGAGAACGTTAAACAGCTAGCCAGATAGATAGATAGATAGATAGATAGATAGATAGATAGATCAACAGACTGGAATAGATAGATAGATAGATATGAACAGACTGGAATAGATAGGTAAATGTTCTACACAACAAGCGAAACAACTTTTTGACCATCCGAAAAGATCAGTCACATGCGACTCATACTTAGGTGATTATGTCTCTTTCAATTCATGCTTAACTCGGAAGAAGTTATTCCCAAAGTAGGTATTCGTTTCTCTCTGCAGTAGATATGTTTCTAACCACGGCTAGAAAACCCAGTCTGTCCTATTATGCATCTCATAGCTATGGGGAGAGGAGATGGGTTTATAACTTTTCTAAGGGTACTTGCGCCTAAATGAAATTAAAGAACCCGATTAGAATTCGAACTTCCGAGCCTTTATCTATAATATCTAAGCAGGTAACCAAACTGAGATAGATAGATAGATATGAACGGAATAATAGATAGATAGATACGTAGATATGAACGGACTAAGATATCTATCTATCTATCTATCTATCTATCTATCTATCTATCTATATATATATATATATATATATATATATATATATATATATATATAGAGAGAGAGAGAGAGAAGAAAGAGATTTGTCTAACTTTTCAAAAAATATAGATACATATATAGGTATATAAATTTTGGGTTGGCCAAAATGTTCGTTTATTTAGTAAATTTTCTATTTAATAATCGAATGAACTTTTTTTTTAATTTTACATACACAAATTGGAAAATGAAAATAGATAGATAGATAGATAGATAGATAGATAGATAGATAGATAGATAGATAGATAGATAGATAGATATTAGGTTGTCAAAACATTCGTTCATTTGTTAAGTACATATTCTACTTAATAAGCCAATGAATATTTTGGCTAACCCAATAGATGGATACACGTTAACAAACTGAAATAGATAGATAAATAGATAGATAGATAGATAGATAGATAGATAGATAGATAGATAGATAGATAGACTGACAAACTGACAGATAGAATGATAGACAGACAGACAAATAAACTGTGATAGATAGATAGATAGATAGATAGATAGATAGATAGATAGATAGATAGATAGGAACCGATTGGGATAGATAGATAGATAGATAGATAGATAGATAGATAGATAGATAGATAGATAGATAACAGTTTGTATTTTTATTGCACTGTTTCTTTAAATCATTTGGTAATCTTTCCCACTTTCTATGCTCTCTCCACACGCTATTCTTCCTGTACACAGACAGAACCTGTCTATTTCATATTTGTCAAAGAAAAATAAAAGATAAACAGATTTCCTTGTTTGGAAAAATGAAAATAGATCGCAAAAATACATCGACAAATTTGAAACGATGCAGGAAAACCACACAAAAAAAAGAACAAGGAACAAAAATGAAATAAAATGAAAAGCGAAATCTCTGAAAACCTCGCTATGAACAGTAAAAACAAAATCTTAACAGCCAAAGTTGTTCAGCAAGGTTAATGCGCGAGGAATTGGGTTCAGAACCTCACTGCTCACAAAGATGGCGAACGTTTCGTGTTTAGTGGGGACCCCAAAGATTAAACGGAAAAAATTTCCCAAAGGCACAGATGCTCGGGACGAGAGGAGGAGGTGGGATGAGTTAAATTGTAACAATGTAACATGATGTGTTGTTTGTTTGATTTTTTTTAAAGAATATAGATGAGAAATATTTAAAAACGAATAAAAACTAATGAAGAGGAAAGATCCAAATCTATGTTGATGAAAACAATTGAAAGGCAACGGAGACATTCGTGAACCTGTCGATAATCTTTGTCCTGTATTTACGAGGGAAATTTAATGTGGCATTGAACGTGGAAATGAACGGGAATCACTTCACGAGCGAAAGAAGAAAAAGTAAAAATAATGAAGGCGGTGAAAGAGGCGAATTAAAAAAAAATAAGCAAACAGCGATTCGAAAAAAATGTGAAAAAAGAAAAAGAAAGAAAGAAATGATGAATTATTGTATGAAAAAAAGAAAGAATGAATGAAAGAAAGAAAGAAAGAAAGAGTGAAATGAAGGAAGAAATAATGAGAAAATGAAAGAAACAAAGAGAGAAAGAATATAATGATGAATGAAATAAAGAAATGATTAAATGAAAAATTAATGATTGAATAAAAGATAGAATGTAGGAAAGAATGAAAGATGCCAAGAATGAGAGAAAGAAAGAATGAAATAGATAAATAATGAAAAAAAAGAATGAAAAAAGAAAGAGAGAAAGAGAAAAGGAATGAAAGAAATGATTGAATTACATAAATAATGATTGAATGAAAAAATAATGAATGAAATAATGAAAAATAGCATGAATGAAATAATAAGTATTGAAATATCTGAAGATAGAAAGAAAAAATGAACGAAAAAGAAAACAAATTATTGAAAGACAAAAATGAATGAATGAATGAATGAAAAACAGCATGAATGAAAAAAAAGAAATGATTGAATGACAGGAATAATCGAATTAATTAAAGAATGAAAATAAAATGAATGAAAGAAAGGAATGATTGAATGACAGGAATAATGATTGAATGAATGAAAGAATGAAAAATAGCATGAATGAAAAAAATAAATGAATGAAAAAGAAAGGATGAAAGAATGAATGAAAGAGAGAAAGAATAAATAGAAGAAAGAAATTAGTTGAAACTAAAGTAGAATACTGATTATAACTAATAATAATAGAAAGAAAGAAAAAGAATAAAAAAAAATTAAAAACTCAAGAAAGAAAGCAAAAAGGAAAGACAAATGTTTTAATCTAAAATCAGAAAAGAAACAAAAAAGAATAGAAAATAATATGAAAACAAAAACAAAAATTAAAGAAAAAAAAACGGAAAAATCAAAAGATGAACTACAAAGAAAGAGAGAAAGAAAAATGTTGTATTAAGTTAGAAGCAAAATCAGAAAAGGAAAGAAAGAAAGGAAGCCAAAGAATATATTGGGAAATTAAAGCAAAAAAGAAATAAATAACGAATGAATACAAGAAAGAATGATACTAGGAAGTAAACAGTACAAAACAATAAGAAAGAAAGCATGAATGGATGAAAAAAGAAAGGAAAGAAAGAAGGAAGCAAACAAAAAGCATTAGTATTAAACAAAAAGAAAGAAAGAAAGCTGAAAAAAAGTATTAGACGGATAGAAAGTACGTCAGTGGGACAGAAAGAAAGAAAGGAAAGAAAGAAGGAAGCAAACAAAAAGCATTAGTATTAAACAAAAAGAAAGAAAGAAAGCTGAAAAAAAGTATTAGACGGATAGAAAGTACGTCAGTGGGACAGAAAAAAAATTAAAAAAAGAAAAAAAAGAAAGAAAGAAATAAAACTTTGAAAAATAAAGAAAAAAAAAAAAGCATTACTAATGAAGAGGAAAACCAAAAAGAAAATGTATTGATAAGGACGGAAAAGAAGGAAAAGAAAGAAAGAAAGAAAGAAAGAAAGAAAGAAAGAAAAAAGAAAGAAAGAAAGAAAAATGAAAGAAAGAAAGAAAGAAAGAAAGAAAGAAATATGCATTATTAATGAAGGGGAAAAGAAAAGAAAATATATTGATAAGGAAGGACCAAGAAGGAAAGTGTATTTATAAGGAAGCGGCGAATAAAGAAAGAAAGAAAGAAAGAAAGAAAGAACGAAAAGAAAGAAAAAAATGAAAGAAAGAAAAATATATAGACCAGCATAAACTAAAATGAAAGAATACAATAAATACATGAAAAAAACAAACGTAATGAGAAGAAAGGTAAAAAGAAAGACGATTGAAAGAATTTAAATGAAGAAAGAAAGATAGAATTTAGTTTTAGAAGTAGGTTTGGAAGAAAAAGAATTATAAAGAGAAGAAAGAATGCAAGAAAAGAGGCGGAAGGTAGAAATAAGGACAACAATGATGGGAATACGAAGTAAGAGGAAGAAGATTGAAAGAAGAAGAAGAAGAAAAAGAAGGAGGAAGAAGAAAATATTGAAAGAAAAAGAAGTGGTAGTAGGAGGAAAAAGACTGAAAGAAGAAGAAGTGGGAGGAGTTAAAATATTGAAAGAAGAAGAAGTGGGAGGAAGAAAATAGAAAGAAGAAGAAGTCGGGGGAAGAAGAAGAAGATTAAAAGAAGGAGAAAGATGAGGAGGAGGAGGAGGAGGCGGAGGAGGAAGATCGAAAGAAGAAGAAGAATTAGGGAGAATAAGGTTGAAGAAGAGAAAGAAGTAAATGGAAAGAGAACGAAAGAAAAAGAAAAAAGTAGGAGGAAAAGATTGAAATAAGAAGTAGGGCGAAGAAGATTGAAAGAAGAAGAAGAAAAAGGAGGAACGAGAAGACTGAACGAAGAAGAAAAAGAAGAAGAAGAAGAAGAAGAAGAAGAAGAAGAAGAATAAAGAAGAAGAAGAAGAAGTGGAAATATTGAAAGAAGACAAAGTAAGGGGAAAAAGATTGAGATAAAAAGAATTAGGAGGAAGAAGATTGAATGAAGAAGAAGAAATAGTGGGAAGACGATTGAAACAGGAAGAAGAAAAAGGAGGAATAAGGAGATTGAAAGAAGAAAAAGTAAAAGGAATAAGATTGAAAGAAGAAGTCAGAGGAAGAAAATTGAAAGAAGAAAAAGTAGGAGGAAGAACATTGAAAGAAGAAGAAAAAAGTAGGAGGGAAAAGATTGAAATAAAAAAAGAAGAAGAAGAAACGAAGCCGCTGGAAAGATAGAGAATGAAAAGGGAAGAAAATGAAAACATTAAAGAAAAATAGTGTGGAAATAGAAAGGAGAAAGTCAATAGAAAAGCTGTGAATGAAAAAAAAAAAAAGAAAAGAGAAATGGTGTGGAGTGATAGAGGAAAGAAAGAAATGAAAAAGAAATGGCGAAATACATTTGCGATAAAAGACAGAAAAAATCTCGATGATTGTCTTCTATTTAAATTTCGCCCTAAGGAAAAAAATTAAAATCTGTTCGGTGACACTGCGCCCGTAACCCCACTGCTGGACTAGGCGCATTAGCCCCAAGCGCAGTCTCCACCTCAGCTTTCAGGAGGGTTCATCGACAGGTTGTTGAGACGCTGCGGGCAGAGGACACCTATTTTATCTCTAATATAGTAATTGAATGAGAAAAAAGAAAAGAAATGGGAAATGGGTTGGGAGAAAGCTCTCGGAGTTTGTTCCAGTGGGGGGTGGGGATTCGGAAATAGAAGTGAACAAAATGGTGAACAAAATTATTTAACAAACAAACCTCGAAAAGAAAAAAAAGGAAATTTGATTATTTATTTAATCCCCATAATAGGAAAATACGAATAAAGGGCAATATAAGTAAAGGATGAAAAGAAACAGGATAATGACGGAAGACAAGGATAGAAAGGGAGAGAAAATGAAGAAAACAAAGGACTTTAGAAGATTTCAAAAGAAGAAGAACAACAACAAGAACAAGAAGAACAAGGAGGGGGAAACGAAGCAGTTTAAAACAGGGAGATATATATAATAAGAAGAATATAAGAAGAAGAAGAAGAAGAAGAAGAAGAAGAAGAAGAAGAAGCTGGAAAGAAAGGGAAGGAAGATGGGGAGAAAATGAAAGCTCTACAGAAAGATTAGTGTGGAAAAAGAAAGGAGAAGATGATAGAAAGGAGAAAGTAGACTGAAAGAAAGAGAAAAAGTACTGAAGAATATGACAGAAAGAAAGACAAAAGGAAAGGGAGTAAAAGGAAAGAAAGGGAAAAGAAAAGTATTGAAGAAGAAGAAGAAGAAGAAGAAGAAAATATTTAGAAAGGAGAAAATTTATTGAAAGAAAAGGGAAAACGTATTAAAAGAATATTTGAAAATTCTTTTTTGAGGAAAGGGAAATAAAGGAAAAAAAGGAAAAAGAAAAGTATTGAAGAAGAAGAAGAAGAAGACGATAGAAAGGAGAAAGCAGATTGAAATTCAAAAAAAAACGTACTAAAGAATATGACAGAAAATGTCCAAAAGGAAAGGGAGTAAAAAATTCTTTAAAGAAAGGGAAAAGAAAAGTATTGAAGAAGAAGAAGAAGAAGAAGAAAGAAGAAGAAGAAGAAGAAAGAAGAAGAAGACGATAGAAAGGAGAAAGCAGATTGAAAGAAAGAGAAAACGTACTAAAGAATATGACAGAAAGAAAGACAAAAGGAAAGGGAGTAAAAGGAAAAAAAGGGAAAAGAAAATGTATTGAAGAAGAAGAAGAAGAAGAAGAAAACGATTCAGAAACAGAAGATGAAGAAGAAGAAGAACGAGAGGAGGTATTGATGGAATTGTCTGTCTCAGTCTCTTTCCATTTCTTTGTTCGACTTTTTTTCACATCAGTATTCGAATAATTTTCTTTTTTTTTTTTTTTTTTTTACTTCGAATTGATATTTTTATCGTTTGGTACAAATGGTAAAAAAAGAAACTTGTTAGCATCTAATTATCATTTGTCACAAGGTGACTCCTTGCCTTCCTTTCTAGAATTGGTGTATTGTCAAAGTTTTTGTTATTATTATTATGATTAAGGTGAATTCAAAATGGGGACATTTTTTTTTTTTGTTTTCTGACGGGGTGAAATCTTATTAGAAATCAACACGAAAATGTTTTACCGTTTCCAGTGATAAAAACAGAGCAAAAAATATATTCATGTTCGTAAATTAATCATATGCTAAATAGAGACAATATTTTCTTTAGTGCAAAAGATGTAAACATTTCAGATAGTGGAATCGACGATACGAGTTCAAATTCCGGTCTGGTCTGTTGCGTTTGCATTTTCGATCACCAGTTTGTGGACACATTGCCGATGTTGGATTTATAAATGTTTTTTTCTAGTGTTTTATTGCCTTTAAAGAACTCAAAAAGGAATTATAATTCCTAAAGAACTTTAGGATGCAAGCAAAGGAATTCTAACTACCACAAACACAATATACTGGTTCTTGATAATGACTGCAAAAGTCGAAAGTACTAGAACAAAAATAACAAAATACATACGTCTGACAGTTTATCCACAACTTCGAGGACACATGAAAATTGTAAATAATATAATAAAAAATTAAACAAACAAAAATCGGTTTGTTTTAATCAAATTTGATTAGATTAATACTTGGTGCCTAAATATAGCTTATATATATATATATATATATATATATATATATATATATATATATATATATATATATATATATATATATATATATATATATATATATATATATATATATATATATTTAGGTATATATATATATATATATACATATATATATATATATATGTGTGTGTGTGTGTGTGTGTGTGTGTCTTGTCAGCTGTTAATATACCACATAGCACACTTGAGCGCTTAGTCTTGTAGCGAGTAGAATAGAGATCAACGTGTTTTTGTGGACTCAGCAGTTTGCAATCTGCTTGTCTGAATCATCTTCAAGAAGCAAGAGCAAGATCTAAAAGGTCAGCCAATCTAACAGTGATCTCATCTCACAATCCTCACTCTTGCTCCATATGTTGCCTCCTTTGTAAATCAGTAGCGGGGTCTTAAGTGCCACTTAAGATTATCGCACAAAATTTCATAACTGAATCAATTAAGCTGTCAGATTCTCATACGTCGAAACCGACAGGAGAGTCCTTTTATATATATATATATATATATATATATATATATATATATATATATATATAAAAATGAGATCGAATAGAGTACAATTCCAGTGCTCGTAACATTTAATTTAAAAGCGGGCTCACTTCAAAGTAGACCAATATTCTTTATTTTTATTTATATTTATTATATCAAAAACATGTACAAAAATGCTACACAATTGCAGTCGTGTTTCGATGCGAATCAACGCATCTCATCAGGCGTTAGTAAATAACTGGTAAGTAGACAATTTATTGAGATTTAAAAGCAAGATATACCCTCTTTTCAGGAGAAAAGAAAGAAAAAATAAAAGAGTTTATAAAGAAATGAATGGAGATAGTTTTATTTTACTCAGATCCACCAATCGAATTGACCTACGCTAAGTTTAAAGTAAGGGAAGAATCAAAAGTTAAGACGCGGCCCTAGTTAAAGGATCATGACCCGCAGATTTAGAATCATACACGGTACCCGAACGCTGCATACTAGCGGATGTAAATGGCAAACAATATTGTCCACTAGACAATGTCATTTTCACGGAAAGACGAAACCTAATTTAGTAAAATACTCGACAGATTACATTCCCTGTGAGTTTAAAAAAAACTCTTTTATACTTAGTAAATAAACAGGCTCTTTAAGATACCAAGGAATTATTTAAATATGTAGAACTAAGTAAAATAAAGTGCAACTGTTAGCTGAAGGTTCTATATATAGGATGTTAATAACAATAACCAATCAATGCAAAATCTCAAATTGTAAGCCAAACGCCAGTACATCTGTACCAAATGTTACCTACACTACTAGAAGATTAATACAAAATTATATTAAATCGAATTTGAACTTACCGACAGAAATATAAGCCATAAGATGGGGTAACACAGTTCAACTAAAATCTAAGAAAAAGAAATTTTCAAATTTCAAAGTTTTGCAGGATTGTAGGGTAAAAGGTAGAGTATGTTTACAATTAACCGTTAATTCAAACCTTTGATTTAAAAAAGCATCCTTATCGAAGAACCTGATAATCTGCATTTTTTTCTGTAAACACAGAAAACAAGGTTAATATAAGGATCTACATAACCTTGCCAGTTTTGAACTTTTCCAATTCACTTTAGGAATTTTATTTTCATCTTTCAACCTCAAAAAAAAAAAAAAAAATCGAAAGTGATGTATTATTTCTATAAGTATTATTAGTAAAAGATGATACGTGTTGATACCACCGGTTTTGAAAGAATTCTTAGTACTACCAATACAGAACTTTTCGATCTTCGGATTTTCCATTGTAGAGATAGAACAAAGATAAACAAAAGATTCAGTTAAACATTTGTTTGACTATGGGCATTGGTTAGGATTCCTACAATTACATTAGCCAGTATCCTTAACAATATTTTCATTGGAACTTGTATTATATTTCAGGCTATAAAATTGGTTTAGTGTGTAACTTTGTTATTTCTTTTGAGATTATTGGTGCAACTATAACTTAGTCAATGTATTTCTGTTAAATATTTTACTAAGAGGGTTGCTTTTCGGAAAATTTTTATCGGTCAATTTGAGAAACTTATGGCCTAACTTAGTACTTACTAATTGATTAAATGGAAGTGTATACCAGATGATCCTCCTATTCATATTTCTTTTCTTTGAATCACAGTCATATTTTTCCAATTGAATTTCGGCACACTTATAACCACTATTCTTTAGAACTTTTTGGACACACTGCTATGTTTATCAATTTTATCATTCGATTTGTTGATCTGAATAAAACCAAACAAATCGAGCAACCATCTCCCCCTCCCTTTCTTACTCTTTTTCTTTCTTTTCTCATGAAATGAGGGTGTATCTTGCTTTTAAATCTCAATTACCAGTTATTTACTAACGCCTTGATTCGCATCGAAACACAACTGCAACTGTGTAGCATTTTTGGCATGATTTTGATATATATATATATATATATATATATATATATATATATATATATATTGGTAAAAGACAATAGGAAAACTGTATTATTAGCCGACACAACAATAAAAAGAACATTTCTACACGTGAAAGTAATTGACGTCATTTACAGTTGACAATATGAATAGAATAACTTTTTCTAAATTCTTGTAGTTTGTAAGGACATTTTCTTGGTTGTCAATAGTTACTTTGTTTTCAAAAAATTCATTTCATTTTTGCCTTGAAAAAGTCCACATAGGACGAAACGCGTCGGTTAATAAGACAGTTTTCTTACTGTCTTTTGCCTTTATATATATTCTCTTTTCTACAGGTTAACTCTGAGGATTTATATATATATATATATATATATATATATATATATATATATATATATATATATATATATATATATATATATTCTTCAGCTTCGTACCACAACTAAACTTCGCTTACAAAAATATCTTTTTTAACATATATATATATATATATATATATATATATATATATATATATAGAGAGAGAGAGAGAGAGAGATAGATATATAGAGATAGATATATATATAGATTTTATAAAAGTTATTTTAATAGCTGCACGTGCTGGAGTTGACATCTCTGATATTTTGAAGAGTGAAATTAATGTGTGCCCTCCTAAAGATCGAGAAATCTTTACCTAGAAAAAGTATGCCTTTCAACAAGGATTGAAACTGTATTGCCTTTTTATTTCCCATCGGTACTTTATATATATAGTTATTCTGTCGGGCTTAAATCCATACCAAAGTTAGAATGGGACATACTCCCTCGTCCGTCATATTCACCAAAATTATCAAATGTTAACCCAGCATCATGTTTGGTAAAAGAAAATCTTAAAATATTATCATCTTCGACAGTCAAATTCAAAGGAAATATTTTGATGACAAATAAATATATCTGCTGCTTGTCGTTATTAACTTTGTAAAAATCAATACATTTTTGCATATATATATATATATATATATATATATATATATATATATATATAGTTGAAAAGAGAAAATATCTGTGTGTGACTAGAAATAGATTCCTTTCGTCTCGTAAGAATACAAATCTATTTGCTGCACTTTTTATTACGCAATATTTCTTTTGTTCAAATCAATTAATATGATTGATTTCTTTTGTTGGCTGGTGGAAAGCCACCTCTTTCTACTCCTCCGCACCATCGACTGAAATGTGAAACTAGAAAGTAAGAAAGGAAACACCTTAAGCAATACAAATATATATTTTTCCTTTACGTTTTGAATAAAATACATCATTCATAAATGTTTGATATCCCGTTCAAAGCGATGATGCATGTTCTTCAGACCTCGTTCCTCTGTATAAAGTGGGACGACTAAAAACAGATCATCTAACATATTTTTTGATTTGGACCTTAAAAAGAACGCCACAAATATGTGTTTAATGAATACGTCGAAATAAACAAGGAAAGCAGAGACATTATATTAAATGAAGGAATCGGAAATAAATGGTCAAGTGCCCCTTTTATTTACCTTGAGTTCTTTCATATAAACCAAAGAAAAATCAGCAAGATTATTGGTCCTGATCTGGCAGCTTGGCTACAGTCACTTTCCCATCGCCATAATGCTGTTTCTTTGTGTCTTTTATATAAATACTTTCATGGTTACAGTTTCTTTTCTGGCATTTCTAGCCTGTGGAACTCCCTTCTAGTTCAATGCTTTCCAGCCAACTTTAATCTGCAAAAAATCAAATGCAATGCCACTCGCTATCTACTGTCGTCCTGATTACTCTTTTCTCGTCTTGCTCATTATTAATGCTTCTGCTTCTAATTCTTCAGTGTGTCAGTGTATCACACTTTTCCCACTTTACTGCGAGAGATCGTATCATAATATTTGGGAATAAGGCCGATTCCATGAGCAAGTTAAAAACATCCCTTGCCGAATCTGGACCCGCAATCCTGAAATTTTGAATTCCCAAGTTTTCCTTGCTATGATTGTTTTCGGCAATTTTTTTAGGATTTTTTTTAAAAACCTACCTCTGTCTTAGAGTGTCTTGCATGGCGTGATATCGATTAAAAAAACGGGAAGCAGATATAAACTAACCGAATGGAAGGACAAAATCTTGTTCCTGGATATTTATGCTATCAGATGTAGTTTTTTTTATTTGTAAAATGTATCAACACACATTTATTCAATGTAAAATGTATCAACACACATTTATTCAATGTAAAATGTATCAACACACATTTATTCAATCTAATTATTGCATATACAGTAAAACAGAAAATTCGGGGAGGCTTTTCGAATTAATACAGGTTACAACTAAAAGATATGTAAATGCATTCTTAACCACGGTATACATAGAAAAGGCATTTGAACCGGAGAATACATAGAGAAGGCAAAGCTTTAAAACAACAGTATACATAGACGAGGCATTTTGAATCACATTATACGGTGATAGGGCTTTTCAGCTACAGAATACATAGACAAGACGTTTGAATCACAGTTTACGCTAACATAGTCTTCGGAACCACAGGAGATGTAGACAAGGCGTTTGAATCACAGTGTACGTGAATATGGGTTCTGGAATCCCAGTATACTTAGATATGCCTTTCAGAACTAAGGGAGATGTAGACAAGGCTTTTGAACCGCAACATATTTAGAAAGGCCTTTTGAGCCACAGCATATATAGACAAGGCGTTTGAATCACAGTGTACGTGAATATGGCCTCTGGAATCCCAGTATATTTAGATATGCCTTTCAGAACCACAGGAGATGTAGACAAGGCTTTTGAACCACAACATATTTAGAAAGGCCTTTTGAGTCACAGCATATATAGACAAGGCGTTTTAATCACAGTGTACGTGAATATGGCCTCTGGAATCCCAGTATACTTAGATATGCCTTTCAGAAGTAAGGGAGATGTAGACAAGGCTTTTGAACCGCAACATATTTAGAAAGGCCTTTTGAGCCACAGCATATATAGACAAGGCGTTTGAATCACAGTGTACGTGAATATGGCCTCTGGAATCCCAGTATACTTAGATATGCCTTTCAGAACCACAGGAGATGTAGACAAGGCTTTTGAACCGCAACATATGTAGAGAGGCCTTTTGAGCCACAGCATACATAGACAAGGCGTTTTAATCACAGTGTACGTGAATATGGCCTCTGGAATCCCAGTATACTTAGATATGCCTTTCAGAACCACAGGAGATGTAGACAAGGCTTTTGAACCGCAACATATGTAGAGAGGCCTTTTGAGCCACAGCATACATAGACAAGGCGTTTTAATCACAGTGTACGTGAATATGGCCTCTGGAATCCCAGTATATTTAGATATGCCTTTCAGAAGTAAGGGAGATGTAGACAAGGCTTTTGAACCGCAACATATGTAGAGAGGCCTTTTGAGTCACAGCATACATAGACAAGGCGTTTGAATCACAGTGTACGTGAACATGGCCTCTGGAACCACAGTATACTTGGACATGCCTTTCAGAACTACATTAGATGTAGACTGTTTTCTTTTTCAAAGCGAATCAAAGACTAAAATAAATATAAACAGAGCCGTAAGAAAATGCTATAGAATGAATAAGTGGACGATGACGTTTTAAAGAAATTGGAAATTTATATGACACTTATAATTAGAATCAGAAAGAGTCACTTGAACTTTCGAAGGTTCATGAAGAGGAGGGATTGGGCAAATTGACACTCACGGGACATACTGAAGGAAAGTAGCATATAATCCACCTTACAAGCTAATGTAAATGGTTGACAGAACTGGGCCTAGGAGAGCTAGCAAAGACACTAGCAAAGGAAGGAAGTTGTTGAGAGAAATGATTGCCCACACAATAGAGGGACACGGTACATAAAAGAAGATTACATTTTGGATAACAATGTCGATAAACAAAAGAAATTATTCATGACTTAATCAAATAGTTTTACTCAATCCTAGTTTTATTTTAGACTAGCTTAAAAGCCGCACCCACTGCAGATGTTAATTAATCTAGCTTCTGCGGAGGGCTAATTGGGCCTCAGGCCCAAAGCTAATGAGTCAGCTGGTCCAGTTTAGAAAACAGCAATGATAATTTTGAAGAAATAAATTTGAATTCCTCAAATTAACTTCATGGAACCTCAAAATCTCTGATTTACTCTAATTCGGGATATATGTCCAATTCAGGCTATAAGTCTTCAAATCACAGACTCTTCGAAACTTCAAAATTTCACGTCACAAAACCTCTCAATTTAACTCTGATTACTTGGCATTTTATGAAGCTGAGTTCCTTAATTCCAAAGTCTTGGAGATATTTTAAACTGAATTTAAAAAAAAAAATCACAAACTTTTTGTGTTACTTTAAACTCAATATAAATTAAAATCATTTAAAATCATTAATTTCTTTCTGTTATTTTAAAATTGGAATTTGTATCTGTTCCTTTCTTGTCTGGACACAAATCCCAATAATGGATAGTCAAGCACCAGATGAAGGACAAAATGAAAGGCCGGTTTTCAATTCTGGAATCATCCTGATTCCAAAAAGTTACAATAAGACTATGTCGCGCATGTGTGGTCCAATTTCAGACACACGGATGGAGAAACAAAATTTGCCGTTTATTTATTTATATGAAGCATTTTCATTATTATTAATTTATTGCTAGTTTGGCTTTGTTTTATTATTTTTATTTTTGGATAAAGCATTTCTCTTGTATTATTAATATGGAATAATAATACGGAATGGAATTCAACCCAGAGAACATTTCGGGGACAAATGATTGGAAAAGTTCCGCCGTATCTCCTCCTGAGAGCACAAAACCAATGACTGTACGAACCAGGGTCAAAAGTCTCGTGGACTGACAGGAATCTCTCTTCGCCACTGTTAAGCGTTGGTAGGTGGCATGGTTTGACCACGCCACACGACATAACTCCCACCTCAAGACCATCATACAAGGCACTGTTGAAGGCGGACGCAAGCGGGAACGGCAACGCAAAAGTTGAGACAACATGAAAGAGTGGACGGACATGACAATTCCAGAACTCCTGAGAGACACTGCCAACAGATCATCCTGGAAGAGGTTGTCTGTTTCTTCTGCCCTTAAGTTTTCCCGACGATTGAAGCAGGCAAGGACGGACTATTATTATTATTATTATTATTATTATTATTATTATTATTATTTTCTTTGATTTCTGGCGTTTACACATTTCTTTCCGGGTCCCGCCCAGGGACCTAAGGTTAGAAATGGCGTCATGACACTTTTCACTGACAAAAAAATAAAAATTAAATTACATAGATAAAGCCCTTCGTAAGGTGTGGGCTGAACTTGTCAGAACAATTTTTTGTATCTCCTTGAGGCATGGACTTCCAGGAATCCCTTCAATTAGTCTACTGCAATCTTTTCCAACCAGTCCTAGGGCTCCAACTACAACAGGGATTGTTGATGTTCCCATATGCCACATTTTCGAGATTTCTATTTCAAGGTCCTTATTATTATTATTATTATCATTATTATCATTATTATTATTATCATTATCATCATTATTATCATTATTATCATTATTATTATTATTATCATCATCATCATTATTATTATTATTATCATTATTATTATTATCATTATTATTATTAACTTAACACCTTATTAAGAAAATTAAAGAAATTAATTGTGTAAAATTATTAATTATTTTAAAGCTTATTTTATGCTGTTTCTTATATTATCATTGTTTTTTTTTATCATTCCACCCCCAAGAAAGGCAATAACGCCACTAAGACGCAAGGGGCTACGGAGTGTTAGAGAATATGAAGAAAATATTATTAATGAGAAAGAACTATAGAAGATAAGAAGACAGACGATAACGATAGACATTGCATTTAAATTTTTGAAGATCAAAATTGACTGGGAAGCAAGAAGAATGTAGAAATTTCCACAATCGAGAAGTGCGATGGTAGAAACTGTCAGCATACAAAACTTAGGCCTACCGGCAAATGAAATTAGGTTACAGTATACGATAACCTGTATCAAAACTACATAAGGTCACACTACTTACCTGTATATTGAGACACTAAACGTAATATCTTTCTGTATGCGTTGTATAGCAGTCTACAGCACACACCACTAAGAACCGTATATTGTATTTGTTATGGGATCCACCCCTTTTTCATACAAGAGGATTCGACCAGTGTGTACTTGTACTGCTGCCGGTGAATACCTGGGAGTAACAGAGACGGAGAGATACACCGATAGCGTGATACAGTGAACAGTGAGAGAGTGAGAGTGTGAGGTAACCGCTTTTTAGGAGTCACAGTTGAGAGCACGTAGACTCAGAAGGAAGTCATAGTTTGATACTGAATTTCCCAGACTATTATTATTGCTACTAACCGCATTTCTGAATCTACTAACCGTATTACCAATTGTATTATTACGTCAATACATTTATTTGCTATATTTCATTCCTGCGTTTGTCATTCCTTTAAGACCGGATTTCATCCCGGAATCCACAACAGTATTGGTATAACTTAGCGAACATTTAAAATTCGTCAGATCTACTAATAAACACATTAAAGTCAACGTCAACTCCTATAAAATATTAATACCGTAGATTACACATTATACCAGGTAGTTATTTTATTTTTTTGATAGGACTGCTACGTTATTGTAAAACATAGTATCTTTGGGAATAAATTTGGAAATAATTGAAATTAATTGTGAAATCCAGGTAAAGTCACCTATAAAATAAAAATAATTTTGGTACGAAAAGTAAGGACCTGCGTACATCAAACAATAAAAGAAATAATTAAATAACACATTTGGTTTTCTTTTACTTCCCTGTTCATATTCTTACACCGAAAGGCCTCTAGTTGCACGTGGTGTTTGTTTTTAGCCATGCAAGAGATAAGGCAGGCCGGTACCCATTTTTTTTCTTGGTTAATTATTTTAATGATGCCTACAATTTTAAACACTCGATCCGTGTTATCTCTAAATATATACATGTCGGCCAATCAGTATCTTTTGATTTATTACTGCACGTACGAATTCAAAATCCAAACATGACCAGAAATAAGTAGATGATTGTTATCGTTATTTATTTACTGCGTTGGTGACTACACGGCATTCAGGCAGCCGAAATTAAAGTCAGTCAGTTAATTGCTAGACGCTTAGGCGATCACGTACCTTTCGATACATCACTGACGAGGCAGATTTTTTTTTCTCGCAGTAGGTTGCCATTTCTTTCCGCGGTAGACCAGTTGCCATCCACGACTATAGAACCCGTTCTGTCCTGCTATTCACCCATAGCTGGGGAGAGAAGAGGATTCATACCTTTCCCAAGGGTATTAGCACGTAAGAGAATGTAATGGATTCGACTGGAATTCGAACCCGGCTCTCCGATTCCTCAATCCGAGCCGTTATCCATTACCCCACCGTAAAGCGTACCTGAATATTATTTTCCCCAATTTTTCATTACATTTTTCCTTTTAAGAATATATTTTTTTAAATTATTTCATCCCAAGCAATCGATGTCAGTCGATCTTGCTTTCATCCAGGTCACATGTTATGTTGTGCGTTAACAATTGCGATGATAATGTTTTTCTCATGTAACAACTAAATAAACTGTCCCAAATTTGCTATATATATATATATACGACAGACAAGATACTACGGTTAAGTTTTTTATTTAATTTTTCTTGTGTCCGAACAAGAACTCTCTTTTCTGGACAAAGCGTGTGTAAGAACTGTCCAAATGTTTTATATTTCCGAACGCTTTCGGCTATACCTTTAGCCATTATCAAGGATGATTCGATTTTTCAGATTAATTGAGTGTATGCATTATTTGTATGTCTTAGTGTGTGGTAGGGATGTTTTTAATTTCCGAATACGGTTAGCACATTGTGGCTTTGTTCGTAGTTAATATTGTTAAGAGTTGGTTTTTCCATTTTTTATTATTAAAGCTTCCATTATTTTAATCTTTTTTCTTTTGGAAGGTGGATGCAGTTAATATATTTGTGTTTTCTACTAGTATGTTTCTAATGGAGTCTGGTAAATTTGTGTGTGTGTGTGTGTGTTTAAATGGGTTCTAATGGAGCTGTGATCAGATAGGTGTAACGTAAGACGTCTGTATATATATATATATATATATATATATATATATATATATATATATATATATATATATATATCAAAACGTTCATATAATCCATCCACCATGTTCTACTACGTTAGCTCTGTCTTTCTTTTTATTTTGGCAATGGGGTCTATATTATTCAATATATCTATCCAAATCCTTGGCATCCTGGGTGTGACGATAAACTACATCCACGTCCAGGGTATGACGATAAACCACGTCCAACAGCAAGGCCTCTGATCAGGGGATTTTGAAGAGCGTGGAACCAGCTCTTAATTGCTGGTGTTCCCGTGTCTACCCTGACCCAGGGTGGTAACACCTGTTAGGGTCCCAGCTATGGGCAAATAGTTAACCCTGAAACTGGGGTTAAAACACTATGAATGTGTAAAAATAGGTTTTAATACCAGAAATACTTTGTAAAAAAGAACTATTACAAGCAACACATTTTTGAAGAAAAAAAAACTATTACCAGCACTACATTTTTTGAAGAAAAATTATTACCATAAATAGATTTTTGGTAAAACAAATATTACCAGCAACAAAAATTTTGTCCGCATTACATAACCCATTGAAGTTGATATGCCGTAAAACAAAACAAAGAAAAAACCAAACCAAATTCTTGCTGGCCAAAAACATGTTTGCTTATAAGATTTTCGGCTTGTGGTTCTAGCCATTCTATATATCTTAATTATTGAACAACAAGGTTTCTAATGGTCCACTGCTTACCGATTAGAATTTCCGATTCAAATATCGACTCTTTGTCATTTACCACAACAAAACAAGTTTCAAGTGACTAACTCGGGCGATCCCGAACAACTGTCTTGTGTTCATTCCCCTGCCGACGAGGTCAGTCGATCTTTCCCGCATCCGGGTGATACCGTTATGTTATGGGTTCACAATTGCTTTGATGATATTACTGTCTTGCAACTTGGAAGAAAAATCTGGTAGGGCTTGCGTAAAAAAAAAATGCATGTAAGAATGTCCATAGATAATGTAAGATAATGATTCTAGTAAGACCGAAGTCTCCATAACAAATAACTATGATTTTAATCATTTCACTCCAAGCAAGGCTATAAATCTACTAAGATGCAAGGTGTTACTGGGTCTTAGAGAATATGGGAGAAGGAAAACACTATTAAGGAGAGAGAACAAAAATTAAGAAGTAGATAGTGATTGATATTGCATTTACATTTTTGAAGATCAAAGGTGACAAAAAAAGCAAGAAAACTAAGCCAAGAAACGGAAGAAGGCCGGAGCGTGCAACAGCCGAAACGTCATGAATATGGTAACAAAGTTGACGAAATAGTGTAAACAAGAAACGGAAATAAGTTATATCAAAATTTATTAATTAGTCTCTAAGTTTCTAGCAATAAAGTTTGCGGCCACACCGTATTGAAACAACGGTTCTCGTAAGATCACTGAAGTTAAGCATCATCGAACCGACTGAATACATACATCAGTAATCACCTAACATCAGGAAGCCTCCTTCTTGACAAATCGATAAGATCAAAATGTCTCATTCCTGGCAAATCGACCATGGTCAAATTCGAACCCGGGTCTCATATTCTGAATATGTACATTGAAATCAACCCCCAGATGTAACTGTTTCATGCTCAATGCAATCATCATGCCATATGTCATAAATCTATGGCATGTAGCATGATATAGACTGTCGACTTTGAATTCAATGCCCACTTTTATATTTATATACGCTCTACCCTGATACTAATATTGAGCTCTTTTACCCATAAATATAGCATACCTTAAAACTTGAATTTAATTAAAGAAAATAACTAATAATAACAAAAAACAGAATGTTCTTAGCAACTGGAGGAATGTAGATAATGCTATTTCCCTATTGTTAACTGAAAATAACATCAGTTATTGTCACGTGTGGAAAATATTGTCATTATAGCTGTGTTGTTTTTTTTTTATTATTAGTTACTTTCTTTAATTAAATTCTTTTCGTTTTTTGCTTTGAAATGCGTCAGCAATAACTACAGTTTTCCTATTGTCATTTATATTTATAAATATTGTCTTTTCTACAGGTTAACTCTGAGAAATTTTCATATATATATATATATATATATATATATATATATATATATATATATATATATATATATATATTTGTGTGTGTGTGTGTGTGTTTAAAGTAAAAGTCTGAAGTAAAAACAGAATGTTCTTAGCAACATTAATCTGGAAGTAAAGTCTGATGATCCAGAACCCTGTTAAAGGGGTTATGGTGAAATAACTTTATTGCATGGAATCTTAACGTGGTCTGTCTTTTTATTCAATATATATATATATATATATATATATATATATATATATATATATATATATATATATATATATATATATATATTATTGGACAGATCATTATTTATTATTTATTTATTATCATGTCTGATGATGAACCGTTTAATGCTCGAATGTTTGCTTTAATTTCTGATGAAAATAACGGCAAACATTGTCCAACATTTGGATATTTTTTTTAATTAAGTTGGTCCTAAGCTTTGGTCTTACATGAGCCATCTTCAGAGTGGCTATACAGACATAGAGCAATGATAGCTACCGTGAAAGAGGATATTTTGTTATTTTGATAAAGAAAATTGCTATACGGCGATAACGGTCGCGGAATAGCAGACGCAGATCGTAAGTTCAAGACGCGGTTCTACGACGTCATACCATGTGATAGACCGAAGATCCGTCATGTGTGGCGAAAGCTTAGGACCAATTTAATAAAAAAAATATCCAAATGTTGGGAAATGTTTGTCTTTATTTTCTCCAGAAATTATAGCAATTATGCCTCTTATATTTAATGATATATATATATATATATATATATAGTTGGTTGGATAGATGTGAGTTTGTGACCCTGGGTTTCACGCTTTAGTGATCGTCAGACAAACTCTCTGATATTGAGCGCTTTCTAATAAGTACCGCGCATATAATATATAAATAATTATACATACTTATATTTATTTATATTTATATACACTTTTCACACACATACACATATATACATATATATATATATATATATATATATATATAGAGAGAGAGAGAGAGAGTGAGAGAGAGAGAGAGACAGACAGACAGACAGAGAGATATGGTTTAAAAAATTAAATAAGTATATGAAAAAGATTTTGCAACTTTTATCAGTCTGTTGGTCCATATGTACGTGTGTGTATATGTCTATCTCTGTTTCTTGTGTGTATATATATATATATATATATATATATATATATATATATATATATATATATATATATGAAAAATTTCTCATAGTTAACCTGTAGAAGAAGACAATATGTATAAAGGTAAAAGACAGTAGGAAAACTGTATTATCAGCCGACGCGTTTAATAAATTCATTTCATTTTTGCCTTTAAAAATCCACCTTGGATGAAACGCGTCTACTAATAATACAGTTTTCCTACTGTCTGTTACGTATATATATATATGTATGTATGTATAAAATCTATACATATGTGTATCTGTTTATTATTGTGTGTGTGTGTATATGTGTATGTGTACTTGTTTATATTGCTCGCATAATGAACTGGAAATGCGGGTATAAGCAAAAAGTAAGTACAAAAAGGATGATCACTTAGAAAACTGAAGAATTAAAGCAAAATACAAAACAATTTAGAAAAAGGCGCAAAAGAATTAAAAACCTTTCGCAAAAACAAATAAATCTGAATGAAATAGTGCACTTAGGAAATGCCAAATATACAAAACAAGGCAAACAGTAAAAACAGACACTTCTGAAAGAAAAATATAACATATACATAGAAAGTTCTCTATATAATATCTCACATACACAAACACACCGACATTATATATATATATATATATATATATATATATATAGAGAGAGAGAGAGAGAGAGAGACAGACAGACAGACAGACAGCAACAGAGACAGAAAGAGAAATATACATATATATATATTTGCGTACAAAATAAAGACTACAGTGAGATAAAAAAAAACGTCTAAAAATAAATAAATCAATAAATAAATGAATAATAATAATAATAACATGAAAACATATCGTACAAAATTCAGAAAAAGAAACTTGGAAGATGCGGGCAAAAGAAATAGTGTAAAAATAAGGTAATGGCTAATGCCGTCGGCAAAATGGTGCCGAAAACGAGCGAAATGTGCAACGGAGCGTAGTCGGCCATTTTGCTTCAGGCGAACGGCACATTCCAACTCGTCTCACTTTCTTCTTTGTTTCTTTTTTTTTCTCTCTCTCTCTTGGCGATGACGGTAGCGGCAGTAGGCGTAGGACAAAAAAAATAGTTCCGAAAAAGCTGGGACAAGGGGTCCTCTTTTCTGTCCCTGCACGTCCATCTAACTCACCAACCATTAATGCAGTCATCAACTCACCTAACTTTACCTACTTACATAGTCATCACGACTTGCATCTTTCAAACGTTGCTTTTGATTTGATTTTTTATTTTATTTTCGGTTCTTTTCTATTTCCACCATTCAGCTCGAACGCTGCATATCCGGTTAGCCATCTAAACACTCTACCACCCACCAAAACTCTGCATGACTACCTTTCAAACTGATGCTTTCCTTCTCCTATCGTCTGCCTGTCCTTCTTTCCATGTTTCCAAACGCCATTAACTTTTTTCCTATCCATTATCGATATTCAGCAGTTAATTTTATGATTGCTCTGTTTTTCATTCTCTCCCTTCCCATCTTTCCTCTACAACAACAGCAACAGCAATAAATAGTTGTAGTAGAAGTTGTAGTAGTCATAGAAAATATTTCTGATGAACGCTAAGGGTTGCGCAGAGGCCAGTTGAAATGAGAAACAAAATACATCTAAGCTTGCAGCACATAACTTATACATCATAGACACTTAGATGTGGTGTAATGGCTAGCATGCTTGTCTCGCTAGATCACTTACGACTATGTTTGATCCTCACTTGAAGACCCTTACTTTCGTCCCTGTGCCACATCTAAGTAACGTTTAGAAAATCACCGTAGCATATCCATCGGGACCGATTATATCAGAACTACTAGAGAAATTTAAATATCTAGGAAGTGTGCTTTTTGTTGTTTTTTTTTTTTTTTTTTTTTTTAAACAGACGGCGGGAATCTATTGTCTAAATACGAAGGAACATTTGAAAAGCGGATGTTGTTGGGCTCCACAAGCCTATCTTGTCAAGGAAACACCATCTCTATTACGGCCCTAATGGGTTACGGGTCTCGTGGTTGTGACTGCAAGGAGGTTGTAGCCTGGAGATATGACGAATAACAAAGTGCAGGTAATGACGATATGCAAGATAGACAACAGTTGGCTCTGGACTTGAGGTTAAGCTTGTAGTTATCGAGGTAGTGAATAAGGATAATTCGACCATGTGTATATGGAACGGCGTGTACGAGCCGTGGGAATATGATATCGAACAGGTTATTCAGGAAAGGGGCTCATCACCCACACGGCCAATTAAAGGCTGGCGACAATGTCTAAGTGAAGGAAAGAATTTACAAATAGGAATTCCGCAAAAGGCCATGCTTAGTAACGTTTCTCTCTATATTTTAGTGATGCGTTATTGAAATTATTTACATTATTTCATTGCTCGGACTGTTGTTCTCATCTTTATTGCCATATTCACGACGTTTCGGGCTTCTTCATGTGATTCGAATTGAACCCTTTATTTCCTCCACCGAAGATGAGGTATTGTAATTATTTTACACTTCAGACTGTTGCCCTCATTTTCGTTGCCATCGTCACGACGTTTCGGTTATTATACGCTCAAGCTTTCATCAGGTGAGTAGAATTTCGAACTGAACCCTTTATTTCGTCCACTGGAGTAGATAGTTCTAGATCCATGTGCCATAACCCTTCGGGATGTCTTATTTATCTCCCTTTAACTCAACTCCATTTGTTTGTTCACCACTGCAGTAAGTAGTTATTGAACTTACAACTCTTTGGGTCAAGTCACTGGATTCAACCAACGTTTTTTAACCATGTGTCATTGAAGATTCCAAACACCTGAAGAATGCCTGAGATATGATGACCGAAACGTCGTGAATATGACAATAAAGATGAGGACAACAGTCCGAAAGATGTAAATAATGTAAATAATTAGTAAAGTTTGTCTCCTTGCTAACTTCCTATTTTTAGCTACAAGGGACTGGAAATTGTGGAGACCCAAGATCACCCAAGTCCTGAAGGAACACGGCAAATAGAAGCGGGAAAATTGGTATGGATGAGCGAGTAGCATAAGCGTTATCAACGCGGGGAGTGGATTCGGATAGTCGATTTCAAATATAAGCCTACACTGTTGCATTCACTTTCAATGTCATTGGGGAAGGCATGAATTCAACTATAAGTGAAATTAGCAGGAGGGACGGGACTGTCGACACTTTGGTGGCAACCAGTCTAGGAAATGGACAACACTGAATTCGAAATCGTGGAGAGAAATCAACGGGCATAATCTGCATTATCTTTCCCGAGAAACATTTAAAATTCCCAGAGATTAAAAAAAATATCTGTGGAGAGCAATGATCGTCTGAAGAAACTATGACATTTAAAAATTAGATAAGAATCTAAATAGTGGGCGTTTAACAAATATAGGAGAACGCAGTGTCAATAATGAGGTACATTTGCATGCTGATTTAAATGGACTCTTTTGGAGCTATGGTCTAAGAGATGAATGATCAGCCATCTTGAAAAGCGAATGGTGATGTGTCTAATATAAATATATATATGAATTTGTTTTTTCATGCATAGAGGTAACCTATGGGACATTTGAATTCAAAATATCAGTCTTGTATAGTTTTGATTTCGCTGGAGTGTTGTTGCTGTTGATAAAGTTGTCTCTTTTGAATGTTTCTGTAGTAAATATATTCTGAACTATTTTTCAACGGCTAACCGATATTTCATTCTAAACTTTCATTTGTAATTGATCTCTGATAAATCACCAGGCTTTAAGTCTAAAAAATGCTCTGAATATTATACTATTTTAAAAATTATATACTAAATCGAAAATAAATATCGAAACATTAGGCTACGAATGTATTGCTGCGCTACCGTTTATTATTTTCAACGTTTCAGTCCGAACATCATATAGTTCTGCTTGTGGTACTTCGACATTATGTAATGGTTATCAGATTTGTCTTGCTAAATGAATTACGACTGCGTAGGGAGGTGGATCCTCATTGGATGCTCCATACATTCGTCCATGTTCCACATCTGAGTTACGCTGAGAAAATCATTTTTGAGGCACCTGGACCTGGTGTAGTGGTTTACAAGCTTGTCCCGCTAGAACAAATACGATTGACTAGTGAGTTCGATCTTCACTGGGTGCCTCATATTTGCGGCTTGTAACACATCTAAGAAAATCACTATATTATAATTCTGCTTGTCATTTTGTTGCTTAGTTAATTAGTTTGTACGTACATTACATCTTGCCAATGCATTATAATGGACTATTCCGTTTTCATTGTGAGAAAAGCCGGAAGAAAACATGAATCTTAGATCTTTTTTGGTATTTAGGGAGAAAAAGAAAGGAAGAAAAAGAAAGCGAAAAAAGAAAATAAAGGAGACGACGACATACGTTTGACGTCTTCTTCAGTGAAATAGAAAAAATTGTCTCTGAATTCGAAATCCTGGAGAGAAGTCAACGGGCAGCCAGCATATGCACTATCTTTCCCGAGAAACATTTGCAATTCCCAGAGATTAAAAATTTGTTGGTAATATTTTTTCCTTCAAAAATCTATTTCTGGTAATATTTTTTCCTTCAAAAATCTATTTCTGGTAATATTTTTTTCCTTCAAAAATCTATTTCTGGTAATATTTTTCCTTCAAGAATCTATTTCCTGTAAGAATATTCCTTCTCTGGTAATATTTTTTTTCAAAAAATGTATGGCTGGCAATATTTGTTTTTCAAAAATGTATTGCTGTTAAGAATTTTTTTTTTACAGTATTTCTGGTATTAAAACCTATTTTTACACTTTCATAGTCTTTTGACCCTAGTTTGGGGGTCAATTATTTGCCCATAGCTAGGACCCTAACAGGTGCTACCACCCCGGTTCAACAATTAAGAGGTGGTTCCACGCTCCTCAAAACCTCCTGATCAGAGACCTTGCTGTTGGACATAGTTTATCGACTTACCCAGGATGCGGATGTACTTTATCGTCATACCGAGGACGGAGGAAAACTGTGAAAATTTCACGGGTATTGCTAGTTTATATTTAATTGTAAATAAGATTTTCAACTTGACTGCTTCTGATTTTCTGTTGTTCTTGAACTGCATCTACAAAGTCATGCCCGGTGTCGATATTAAGTAAGCAGGCACGGATAATTAGCGAACAAGTCGACTATCTATGACTTTGCTTTTTTGACACAAGCCATAATTCTCTCGTTCTTTTTTTTCGCTCTGTTTATATTTCTACGTTGTTCTTAATATTAACAAATATGAAAGCGTCTACATTTCAAATGCAAAAATAAAGAAGAAAAATGGTATTATTATTATTATTATTATTTTTTTATTTTTTTTTGGCTTCAATTCTTTAAGACTTTTACCGTTGACATCATTTATAAAAGGTTAAGACATGACTTTTCCCACTGACATGCGCGAAAACACCAGAAACGAACTCTTTTACGCTGAAAGACACATACGGTCGCCGTGATAAACTGCTGTTTCCCTTGCTGGTGACAATAGCTTTTTAAAATCCTTATATTTTCTATCCCGCCTTCTTAGTTTTCAAAATATTTCTGTAGATTTATTTTATTCTGTTTCAATTTTATTTTTGTGTTCGTTTTTTTTTTTTAATGCTGCGAGATGTAACAGCTTCAGGTCACCAATTAAACTCTATTCAACACGAAACAATTCAGTTAAATTTTCCGTTTCGAAATCGGATTTTGAAACTATCACACATCTCATGGCTTCTTTTTTTATGGAAGATTACAATGCCTTTGTTTATGTTCCTTTCTTTATTTCTTCTCATTTATATTTTTTTTTATATCATTTTTTTTCTTCTTGGTTCTTTCTCCTCTGAGTGCCGTGTTATTCTGCTTGAAGAACGAGTTGCTATCTCGGCTTCAGTTCTTTTTTTCTTTCTTTACATTTTTTGTCGCTATATTAATTCTCCTCACCATTTTTCTCTCTGCCTCTCTTTAAATGCCTGCTTATTAATTTTGGTATTGTTAATACATTTTTTTTTTCAGTTTTAATTTTATTCCGAAAGAAGACAGCCTAACAAGCAGGCTTTGAAACCAGTTTGAATTATTACTATAAAATTCGTGTATTAACACTAAGCATCTATTCACAACAACTAAAAAGTATTTATTTCTTGCATGCAAAAGCTGATGTTCTTTTTTCTCACCAACAAAGAACAATATATATATGTGTGTGTGTGTGTGTGGAAATCTACGAAGGCTTTCAAAAGTATGGAATCAATATTTAAATTGTTTATGTAGCGGTTTGCATAAACGGGCCACCGCGGCCTAGTTAACGTCAGGTTTTAGCAAACTGTTTACCGAATTCTTGTAGAGGCGACAGTCAAGAAATGATTTTGTCTCTCTTGAGAGATTAGAGCTCGTTAATCTTAAGTGTTAATATCAACCTCAATGGTTTATTTAATGCCGACAATTTTTTTTATTGCTGCTAATATTTTGTTTTGTCAAAAATCTGTTTCTTGTAATATTTTTCCTTCAAAATTGTATTGCTGGTAATATATTTTTTCAAAAGTATTTATGGTAATAGTTAACTATTTGCCTATAGCTGGGACCCTAACAGGTGCTACCACCCCGAGTCAGAGTGGACCTGAGAAAACCAGCAATTAAGAGGTGGTTCCATGCTCCTCAAAACCTGATCAGAAGCTTTGTTGCTGGACGTAGTTTATCGTTTTACCCAGGATGCGGATATAGTTTAACATCTTACCCAGGACGTGGATGTAGTTTAACGTCATACCCAGGGTGTTAAGAAAGAGGTCAATTAGAAACGAAGAAAAGAGATGTACTCCTCCTGTATGGCAGTGAATTCAAGACAACATCACCAGAGATGAAGAGGTGACATGAGGCAAGAGATATCTGGTTATACAGATCGGATTTTTTTAATTAATCAAAGCAATAAGATCACTTAGACGCAAGGGGCTTACCGAATGTGAAAATGTAAGAGAAAAAGAAAAAAAGATGATTAAGGAGAAAGAACAATAAAGGAACAAGATAGCAAGAAGCGAGAAATTCGAGAGAAGAAACACTTAGCATAGAACTTACAGTTAGAGTTAGCTATTTTAATTATAAAATGATGAGATTTAGCTGCCTACCTTGTATAGGCAGCTAAATCTTTTTCATCTCTGGGGAAATTGTCTTCTATTCTCTGACATATAGGAGGAATAGGTAGCACTTCAGTACTCTTTTCTTCGTCCTTAATGAAAATGTCCTGTTTCTTAACGCTTTGAATTCCGACATAACAAGTTCTAATTTCCCAAGAGAGACAAAATTATTTCTTGGCTGTTACCTCTCCCATAATTTGGTAAACATTTCGCTAACACCTGAACGTTCACTTGGCACTGGGCGGCCTATTATACAATAATGACAATTTTGAAATCCTTTGTAGGTTTATATATATATATATATATATATGTGTGTGTGTGTGTGTGTGTGTGTGTGTGTGTGTATTTATTTAGGCAGGTATTTCTATTTTAGGCATGTCTTTCTTTTATTTTCATTTCCCAAGTACTTTCGATCTTCGTTCAAGATCATCTTCAGGGGTGCAAGTAGTACCAAACTATATGTTGTTCAGGGTTACAAGTATTTATACAAAGCTGTACGTTGATATCCATTACCGTAATTTTTCTCATGCTTTTACATGCCAACGGTTGACAATGTACTGAGCGTTCATGGGAACGTGAAAAGATTATCCATTATGGAATTTTTTCCTCTATGTTATGATGTCTTACACTACATATGTCTGACCATTCGTCCATTGCGACACATCTACAACAATATTCCTGTCTACATTCACAATATAAAAATTACTGATCGACAACACAACTATCGTACAAGGAAATAACAAATTCAAGCTACAGATCGTAGAAGCAATTTATATTAAAAAATTAAAGACGGCCCTGATCAGAATTGACTATGAATGCTGAAGTAATGTTCTGAAATGCCTATAAAGGAACAGTTTTTCATGCTTTAATGCATACATGACCATGACATTATAATATAAAGGAAAAAATTCCATGATGGATAATTTTTCACGTTTTAATGAAAAGCCAGCACATTGAAAACCGTTTGCATTTAAAAACATAATCAGAATTAGGGTAATGAATAGCAACGCACAACTTTGTATAAATACTTGTACTAATGAACAGCATATAGTTTTGTACTATTTGCGCGCGCAAAGAGGATCATGGAAGAAAATGGAAAGTATTTGAGTAATGAAAATAAAAGAAGTTTTAACAGTCATATCTCATTTCTCTTATCCTTTTATATCAATACATGGCAGGTTATTCGTGAGTATGAGCGGATCTTGTTAAAAATTAGCAGACATAATGTTGTATGACTGATGACATTGAACTTGGTTAGATGATCTGATTTCCCGCGTTTGTGATTGTCATGCTACAAGCATATTCACTGGAATATTATCAACCATAATGAAAGCAAATGTCTACTGTATGATATGCATGTAAATACGTCGATGCCTTTGTTAATATCATTTCCAAACTACATCCCCATATGGCATGCGAACTTGATGGCATCCCTGCTATTGTCCGAAAGAAATGTGCTCCTGAACTGATAACTGTTCTCTTTAATCTCTTCAAAATATTCCTTCTGCTTCTTGCGTTTCAGATTGCTGAAAATCTTCTTCAGTAATTCTATTTTGAAAAACACTGGTGGGCCTACAAATCTCTCGAATTGGTCTGCTGTTAGTTATCTAACACTTTTTAGTAACTTGCTAGAGGCTCTAATAAATTCCGAAGTTTTTAATCATTTCAATTCATAAAGTCTTCTTTCAAGAAAATAATATAGTTTTTCGTTTCGTCAGCTGCCAATGCGTTAAGCGCCATCTTCTAGTTTACGAAACCTCGTCAAATTTTCTCATTATTCCACAATAACGTTTCCTCATTTTATTTCGGTCACTATAACCCCTTGCGTCTCAGTGGCTCGATCGCCTTGTCTGGGGTAAAATGATTAAAAAAATAACAAAAAAAAAAAAAAAAATTATTTAGTCGAATGAAAATTGTGTCAGTAGGTTTTAGGCTTTGGCATACAATCTGTGAAACAATCGAAATTAAGCCGAATAAATCTATCTTCACCAAAAACAACATTTACGGTTTTATTTAAGACGGAAGCGAAATAGAGACTCGTTGCACCCTTTCTATATAACCCCAACAGTATCCAACAAAATCCATATACCCAGCCGCCTCTCTGCGACCGACACCCTATCCGTTCGGCTCAGGATATCAGTGCACGTGTTAATGCGGTGTCTGAGTGACAGGGGGCCCCACGACACGGGAGATCGATATCCGAACCGGACTGGTGTGGTGTATATCACAAATTGGCTACAATACTGGGCTGTTATTGTGAATTGAATATCACGCAAGCGCTGGGGGAAACACGGGTCATATTCGATGCAGTTTTTGGCTGTAGAGGGCCGGAGAATGGAACTTGAGAACTGTATATTCGCTCTGGTCAGTCATGTCTTGACTTTCTCTGCAAAGAATAGCAGTTGTAAATTTCGCGAGTTTGAAAAACCGAAATTGTTACTAATGCATGGAATAATAATGCAACACAAAATGTACTTAGAACAAAATGTATTGAAACAAGAAAAGTGTACACAATATTTACATATAGTCTTTTGTATATTCCTGGGAAGACCGTTCCTGGAGAATGTGTTGACTGAGTCGCAGTCAGGCAGAGTCTCTGGTTGAATCTCTTGATTCCTCCCTCTTCCCCGGTACCAACCATATTTATATGGTCGGTACTCCAATTAAATTAGATGGATCCTACCACAACATTCTACCATTCAAATATATATTATTTCTTTTGAACCCGCAAGGTACACTAGTTCAAATAATAATCCCAAAAGTTTACTCTTCCTGAGATCATAAAATGATGAAATTTCCTCACTTTATAAAAAAGAGAGTTCGATCCATTTAGCAATTTTTAATCCTTATAAAATTTGGTACAACCATATTTTATATGCTTTTTAAGTTTGCCAAAATGCAAATTAAATATATATCCTTTAACATTTTAAATATGTATTAATAAATAATAGACATTAAAAATGAAACAATGAAATTTAGAAATTTTTCTGATCACATTGTTTGTCTTTATCTCTGTCTTGTGAAAGCATTTTTTATTTTGGGAAAGAAGCTTTTGAAAAAAATGTCTTAGAAAATTTATGATTAAAAAATAAAGTCCGATGTAGTCTGTTGTATGATTCATGAAAGGTCTATTAAGAAATATTTGACTTAGTATTTTCTGAACTTATGGAATAAGACATTCGCTCCACATGATGTTTTACTAGATAAATTCCTTATCTCGGTTCAAATTAAATATCGAATACTCTATTAAAAAGAAATATCTTTTTTTTTTATAAAAATATTAACTCACCCAAAAAGATAATAAATTGTAGAACGTTGTTCTTTCCTTTTATTTAAGCCAAAAAGTTTTCACCCGGCAAACCCTTTTTAATATTTCCGTTTCAGATATTCAATTTCTTTTCATCTAGTAATGCAATGAAATCAAAGTGAAAATTCTAAAATTAAAATCTTATTGGAAGAAGCCGGTTCCTAAGTTATATTTTCTATATTCGTTGTTTCTTAATTTCAAAGGTAAAATTGTCAAAAGTCATTACCGGTTCTGAGAGATATCTACAGGAAAAAAACTTAAATTCTTAAAGATAATATATATAAAACGCAATATTGAAAAAAAATGAATTTCTAATTTTTTCTGGAAAAAATGTGTAACGTTAATATACTGATGGTGAACTGGACGAATTACTGGTTGATTTTTTTTAAAAATAACATCAACCTATTAACATTTGATCATCGAAATCTAAATATTTTGAACGATCAATTTATCTATTTTATTTCAATGAATATTTAGTAAATTTCATTTCAGAATGGTTTCTTTATATATATATATTGATTGCGAAATTGGAAGGATGATATCCGCATGGAATAATTTTTTTACAACACAAAAACCGGTAATGTAAACAAAATGTATTTTTCTTCTGGAAAATGGTACAAATATTTACAGTTAGTTTTGGTATATTCTTGGGAAGACTGTTCCAATGTAGAATGGGTTGACTTAATCGCAGTCTGGCAGAGAATCTGGATTGGATCTCTTCTTTATTCCTCCCTCGTCTTCCCGGTACCAACCCATATTTATATGGTCGGTACTCCACTATGTAAATTAGGTGGATCGTACCACAACATATATATATATATATATTTATATATATATATTTTCCAGCTGAAAAATTTTATTGCATTTTTTGTAATAATTTACGAATTGTTTTACAACATTTTAATTTAAATTCTCAGACATTCAAAAATTTTAATTTTATGTTAAACGTAAAATCATTTTTTCAAAAAGATAGATTTCGCAAACTAATATTTGTTCATCTATTTAAACAATATCAAAATTAAAAAAATCTTTATATATATATATATATTTATATATTTATATATATATATATTTATAATATTTTACCAATTTGTCATTATTTAGTTGTTTGTTGTTAATATATATTGTTTATATATATAAAATATTATTTAGTTTGTAGATAAAATGTATTTTGGTAATTTGTGACTTCTTCATTATGAAATTTAAAATTTTTGAAAATTTATTTAGTTTATTATGGATTTATAAGATTTTTTTCTTTTTTCAATGTCTAAGGCTGGGTGTCTAACAAAATGTGCTACCACTCTTGAATTTTTTTTTTTTTTTTTTTTTTAACAGAAGTTTATAATTGGTTTCCATTGAACTCAAGAATAAAAATCGAATCTTTCCAAAAGTAATTCCAAATTGTGGTTGATCCCTTGTTACCTCGGATTTTTAAAGGATTGCAAATTTTTGAAAAAACGCGGTGAAAGAATGAAAATTTAACAATTAAAACAGTTGAAACTCTTTTATTTTTTTATTTTGTTCCTTATTTTTTTCATTTTTTCATTAATTCAATCACAGTTTCACATGAAAAACACGTATTTGAAGACAAAGTTTTTCTTTTTTTTAATCATCTATTTTCTGATCGTATCCATACAGACACTATACAAATATATAATTGATGACAAAAATAAAAACATCGTTTTGATATCCATCCGCGTAATTTTAATATTAGTTAGAGAAAACAAAACTTTATTCGAAATATTAACCAACTCATTCTTATATAAAAATTTAAAAACATAATATATGAACAAATTTGATTTGATTAATTTTAATATTTTTTTAAAAAAATATTCAATACCAATTTCCGTTGAAAGTAAATAATGGAGTTCATGAGCTCTTTTAAAAAAAAATCAAATATCCCTTCTAAAATACGTTATTAAGATTTATTTGATTTTTGACCCTTCATTACTAGTTGAACAACCACAAAATATTTAAAAATATAAAAAAAAAATAACATTAAATACATTTAAAAGAAAATGAATGTCTCAATCAGCTCAAATAATGCAAACTTTGATAAATATTCAGGAAACAATTGACCATCTTGTATAAAAAATTGCACGGTATTCCATTTTTATATACAAAATAAATATCTGGAATAATCATATTATCTGCATTTAAGAAAATTTGCAACTTCAGCCATATTTAAGAAAAATAATTGAAGATATTTCAAATCCAGACAACACCTTTATTTCTGATTCAGGAAAACAAAACAATTTTTTATTATTCACAAAGAAAAACAGACATAACAAACAAATAAATATTATTGTTCTACTTATTATTTATTAGAGACAGCAAACAAAAAAGATATTTCCTTTTTGATATTTTCTTTTCCCTAAAACCTGCAGTGTATCTTTGAAGATTTATAAAACGTATCAAAATAAAGGACCTTTAAATCGAAATCTCAAAAATTTTCACCGGAATTTATTCAAAAATTCCAGTTGTATTTGGAGCCCTTAACAATAATTTAAAAAAAAACACAAATAGACTCATTGAAGGGAACCATTAGTAGATTTTTTTTAAAATAACAAAAACGCATTGTTCTGCTCATCGTAACGAGACTCGTTTAAAACAATTAAAATTATTATAAATATATTTAAAAAAAAAAAAAATCTAAAGAAAATAATCGATTTTATTAAAAAATGTCTAGATCATTAACAGTAAATTTATCCAGATTTGTCATTTTTTTCCAATACCTTAAAATCATTTATATTCTCGCAATAATTTGATAAAAAGTAAAAAAAAAATTTAAGTATCATAAAATCGAAAAAGATACTAAAAAAAACAGTTTTTAAAATGAAAATCAATTTTTTTTTTTTAAATATCCAGTAACAATTGATTTTATTTTTAATCATTTTATTAACATTAACGATAAAAACACGTCATTTCAGGGTCTTTATCAATATTTAAAAGAAGAAAACGTGTCAATTAAAACATTTTCCACTTTTCTTCAATATGGACTTTGTATGAAATTATTATCGAGATCCTTTTTATATATAAATTAAATAGTCCATTTTATTATTTAAAAAATTTTTTCAACAATTTTTCAATTTTAATCTGCAATTATCAAAAATTCACAAATTCAAAATTATCTTTTTAAACAACATTTTAAATTATCCTGCAGACTTTTTATATGTCTTTTGGAAGATTTTTAAAAATTAGAAAAAAATTTAAATAATCTTTGAATTTGAAATATTTAATATATATATGAACATATATATATATATATATTTATATGGATCCCAATATTTTCTTGGAAAAAAAACAAAATAATTTGAATGGATCCTAATATAATATATATATATATATATATAAGCATAATTTTTATATATATATATATATTAGATTTTAATGAAGATTATTTTATTCAATAATTATTTGTCTGCTATTATTATATTTTATTATTTTTATATTTATTTATTTTTTTTACTTATTTTCAGTTGTTTTTTGATTATTTTAACACTGGCTGTCATAAGTTTGTTAGATCTCAAATATTGTTAATTTCTATATCTGTTACTACTGGAATGATATGAAAAATTTATTAATAATAATAATTTGATTTTAATATTCAAGATCCTTGCAAATGGACTTTATATATTTTTAAAAAAAGTCAAAATAAAGGTACATGAATGCAGAAACAATGTTAGACTGAATAAAACACATTTTATTTTTTGACGTTTTTTCAGATATAAAAAAATTCATTTTTTACAATTTTACGTTGTTTGTCTATGATATAAATTATATTCTTATTCAAATATTCTTTTTAAATTATTATTAAACCATTATTATTATAGCTGAAGACATTCATTCATTAAATAGTTTAAAATTTTAATTTATATTTTTTATTTTTTCTTTTTCTTTTCGTAATTTATTTTCTATTATTATTATTATTATCATTATTATTATTATTATTATCATCATCATTCGATTTCTTTCTGCTATGGACACACTACCTACCAAGTCTGCGGAAAGACCTAAGGCAGGTCGTGGTGTGTTGTTATGGCCACATTTCATGTTAATTTTTTTTTTTTTTTTTTTTTTTTTTTTTTTTTTATCTCCGATGAAGTTGCTAGCGTTACATAGACAAAGTTCTCCTTAGTGTGTGTGCTGTACTTAATAAGACAATTTTCTGTATGTCTCTTAAGCTGGGGTTTCAGGGATTCTTTCAATGTGTTGTTTTGTTCCATTTTTATAATTCCAAGTGCACCTATTACCACTGGTATTATTCTTGTTTTCAATTTCCACATTTTTTTATTTCAATTTCCAGGTCTTTGTATTTTTGATAGTTTTTTTATTATTCCTTGGTTGCAATGTTACAATCCGCTGGACAAGCCATATCAATTAATTAGTAGGCAAGTTTTTTCTTTCTGGTTTTGACAATAATGTCCGGCCTATTTGCTTCAATTTTTCTGTCTGTGTGGATGGTATAATCCCATAGAATGGTGACATCTTCTATTTCTGTAACCGGCGCTGGCCGATGTTCATACCAGTGTTTGCTTTTATTTTCCAAAGTGTTTGCACATTGTCCAGTGTAAGTATTGCCCCACTCTATCGTGACGATTTTTATATTCATTTGGGGCAAGTATAGAACATCCTGAGATTAGATGGTCTATTGTTTTTCTTGGTATTTGTCACAGAACCTGCATTTTGGATCCACATTATTATGTATGATATTTGCCTGAAAATTCCTAGTGAAAAGACTCTGGTCTTGCGCTGCAAGAATAAAGCCTTCAGTTTCAGACTTTAATCCAGATGCTCGTAACCATCGATGAGTATTAACTTTATCAACATTGGGTTTATTTGCACGTTTCTGGATATTGGCCATGCAGAGGTTTGTCTTGCCAGCGTTGTTTCATCTGTTCAAGGGCTTTATCCTTGGCTTTCTTTTCATATCTTTTTTTGCTGCAATAGTTGGTTCTTGGCTTCTGTTTTGATTTACTACAGAATCTACTAAATGTAAATGTTGTTTGTATTTACTGCCTTCTTTTATTATTGAATATTTTTTCTTTCTGTTTTTTCATGTTGTTGTTTCACTAATTTTTATCATCCAGTCATTTGTTGTTTCCATGTAAGTTAGTAAGCCAATAGTTGTTGTTCTTGTAATTCAATTCTAGCTGAATAAGACCTCTTCCACCTTCTTTTCCCTTTATGTATTTTCTACATCATTAGCCTTTTGATGATTATTTTTTTTCATTAAAATCATTTATTAGAAAAAATAATTCTTGTCTTTTTTTAGAATTCATTTGTCTGATGTCATTTAGAATTTTTTTTAAAGATTAATTGAAAATATAATTTTTTTATTAAAAAAATTGGCAAATAATTTTATTAAAAATTCTTTTTTATTCAATTCTGTTCTTATTTTTTCAATTCATTTTTTAATAAACAGTCAAAAATTTTCTTCTAAAAATTCAAGTATTTGTTTAAAATTCAAGTTATTTTTTTCATTTTCTTTTGGTTTTTCTTAACAGAAAGGAAAATCAACTACAAATAATTTGTATAATGTGGCATTAAATTCATCATTATTTTAATCTTTTATTAATTTTAAAAATAATATTATCTCAATAATAGTATTTTTTGTTTTAATTTTCAGGAAATTTTGTATTATTATTTTTAGCAGGAAATATCCAAATTGAATTTTCAATTTTATTTGTTTTCCTTTTTTGTTTTTTTTTAAAATTATTTTATTTCCTTTTCAAATTTTTAATTTTTCTTCCCAAAATTAACTATTTTAAAATTCATTTTATATTTAAAAATAGATTAATTTTTCCATTTTTTTTGATTTTTTCATTTTCATTTTATTTTTTTTTATTCTGTTTTATCTCAATAAGTTCATTATTTTTATTAATCTTTTAACTATTTTCTATTTTTTAATATTTTTAAATTATTTTTAATTATTTTTTTTAAATTATTTTCTTATTATTATTATTATTTTATTTATTATTATTATTATTATTTTTATATTATTATTATATTATATTAATCTATTATTATTATTATTATTATTATTATTATTATTATTATTATTATTATTATTATTATTTATTATTATTATTATTATTATTATTATATTATTATTATTATTATTATTTCTGCTATGGACACACTACCTACCAAGTCTGCGGAAAGACCTAAGGCAGGTCGTGGTGTGTTGTTATATTACATTTCATGTTAATTTTTTTTTTTTTTTTTTTTTTTTTCCGATGAAGTTGCTAGCGTTACATAGACAAAGTTCTCCTTAGTGTGTGTGCTGTACTTAATAAGACAATTTTCTGTATGTCTCTTAAGCTGGGGTTTCAGGGATTCTTTCAATGTGTTGTTTTGTTCCATTTTTATAATTCCAAGTGCACCTATTACCACTGGTATTATTCTTGTTTTCAATTTCCACATTTTTTCTATTTCAATTTCCAGGTCTTTGTATTTTGATAGTTTTTCAAATTCCTTGGTTGCTATGTTACAATCCGCTGGACAAGCCATATCAATTAGTAGGCAAGTTTTTTTCTTTCTGGTTTTTTGACAATAATGTCCGGCCTATTTTTGCTTCAATTTTTTCTGTCTGTGTGGATGGTATAATCCCATAGAATGGTGACATCTTCTATTTCTGTAACCGGCGCTGGCCGATGTTCATACCAGTGTTTGCTTACACATTTTCCAAAGTGTTTGCACATTGTCCAGTGTAAGTATTGCCCCACTCTATCGTGACGATTTTTATATTCATTTTTGGGGCAAGTATAGAACATCCTGAGATTAGATGGTCTATTGTTTCTTGGTATTTGTCACAGAACCTGCATTTTGGATCCACATTATTATGTATGATATTTGCCTGAAAATTCCTAGTGAAAAAAGACTCTGGTCTTGCGCTGCAAGAATAAAAAGCCTTCAGTTTCAGACTTTAATCCAGATGCTCGTAACCATCGATGAGTATTAACTTTATCAACATTGGGTTTATTTGCACGTTCTGGATATTGGCCATGCAGAGGTTTGTCTTGCCAGCGTTGTTTCATCTGTTCAAGGGCTTTATCCTTGGCTTTCTTTTTCATATCTTTTGCTGCAATAGTTGGTTCTTGGCTTCTGTTTTGATTTACTACAGAATCTACTAAATGTAAATGTTGTTTGTATTTACTGCCTTCTTTTTATTATTGAATATTTTTTTTTTTTTGTTTTTCATGTTGTTTCACTAATTTTATCATCCAGTCATTTGTTGTTTCCATGTAAGTTAGTAAGCCAATAGTTGTTGTCTTGTATGACAATTCTAGCTGAATAAGACCTCTTCCACCTTCTTTTTTATATATGTATAGACGGTCTACATCAGCCTTTGGATGATGCATCTTATACTAGAAAAAGAAGCTTTTTTGTTTTAGAATCCATTTGTCTGATGTCATTTAGAGTCCAGTTCAAGATGTTGAAACTATATTGGACCACTGGGATGGCAAGGTTATTAATGGCCATAATTCTGTTCTGAGAATTCAATTCAGTTTTTAATACCAGTCGTACCCTTCTATAGTACTCTTTTACGCACTATTTTCTTTCATTTTCTTATGGTTCATTCCTTCAACATCATTTACACCTTATAATTATAAGCTTCTCCTTGTTCTAAATCTTTTATTGTTACAGCAGGGTTTAGAAACCTGATATTTTTTTTTTGTTGTATTATCTCTCGTAAAACTGTAGTTTAGCACATTTATCCAAATTGAATTTCATTCCAATGTTCTTCAATGAGAATTTTTTTTTATTTTTGTTTTGACCTTCCAGAAACCGCCTCATTCCTAAAATACAAAATTTAAGTCATCCATGTAAAATAATGGTTTTTTTCTTTTTCCTTTTTTTTTTATTGGTTAAAAAAATTTTTTCTTGTTTGTTTGGTTAATTTTATTAGATATTTTTTTAATAAAGTCAATTTCATTTTTTTTTAATTTTCCATTTTTATTATTCAACATCTTTCCATTTCGAATATTATTATTATTAAATTATTTTATTTTATTATTTTATTTTAAGATCCAGGATTTCTTTTCGTTATTTTCATTTGTTATTTTTTTTTGTTATTTTTTATTATTATTATCCTTATTAATAATTATTCTCATTTTCAATTGTTGATTTTTATTCATTATTAAGATTTTATTTATTAAAATTTTGTTTATTGTTAATTTTCATATTTGTTCATTTTGTAATTTGTCTATTTTGAAATTTATTTTTATTATTATTTTTATTAAATTATTTTATTTTATTATTTTTTATTTTATTTATTATTATTATTATCATTATTATTTCTTTTTTATTATTATTATTATTATTATTATTTTATTATTATTATTATTATTATTATTCGATTTCTGCTATGGACACACTACCTACCAAGTCTGCGGAAAGACCTAAGGCAGGTCGTGGTGTGTTGTTATTATGCCACATTTCATGTTAATTTTTTTTTTTTTTTTTTTTTTTATCTCCGATGAAGTTGCTAGCGTTACATAGACAAAGTTCTCCTTAGTGTGTGTGCTGTACTTAATAAGACAATTTTCTGTATGTCTCTTAAGCTGGGGTTTCCAGGATTCTTTCAATGTGTTGTTTTGTTCCATTTTTTATAATTCCAAGTGCACCTATTACCACTGGTATTATTCTTGTTTTCAATTTCCACATTTTTTCTATTTCAATTTCCAGGTCTTTGTATTTTGATAGTTTTTCAAATTCCTTGGTTGCTATGTTACAATCCGCTGGACAAGCCATATCAATTAGTAGGCAAGTTTTTTCTTTCTGGTTTTTGACAATAATGTCCGGCCTATTTGCTTCAATTTTTCTGTCTGTGTGGATGGTATAATCCCATAGAATGGTGACATCTTCTATTTCTGTAACCGGCGCTGGCCGATGTTCATACCAGTGTTTGCTTACACATTTTCCAAAGTGTTTGCACATTGTCCAGTGTAAGTATTGCCCCACTCTATCGTGACGATTTTTATATTCATTTTTGGGGCAAGTATAGAACATCCTGAGATTAGATGGTCTATTGTTTCTTGGTATTTGTCACAGAACCTGCATTTTGGATCCACATTATTATGTATGATATTTGCCTGAAAATTCCTAGTGAAAAGACTCTGGTCTTGCGCTGCAAGAATAAAGCCTTCAGTTTCAGACTTTAATCCAGATGCTCGTAACCATCGATGAGTATTAACTTTATCAACATTGGGTTTATTTGCACGTTCTGGATATTGGCCATGCAGAGGTTTGTCTTGCCAGCGTTGTTTCATCTGTTCAAGGGCTTTATCCTTGGCTTTCTTTTTTCATATCTTTTGCTGCAATAGTTGGTTCTTGGCTTCTGTTTTGATTTACTACAGAATCTACTAAATGTAAATGTTGTTTGTATTTACTGCCTTCTTTTATTATTGAATATTTTTTTTTTCTTTCTGTTTTCATGTTGTTTCACTAATTTTATCATCCAGTCATTTGTTGTTTCCATGTAAGTTAGTAAGCCAATAGTTGTTGTCTTGTATGACAATTCTAGCTGAATAAGACCTCTTCCACCTTCTTTACGGGGTATGTATAGACGGTCTACATCAGCCTTTGGATGATGCATCTTATACTTAGAAAGAAGCTTTCTTGTTTTAGAATCCATTTGTCTGATGTCATTTAGAGTCCAGTTCAAGATGTTGAAACTATATTGGACCACTGGGATGGCAAGGTTATTAATGGCCATAATTCTGTTCTGAGAATTCAATTCAGTTTTTAATACCAGTCGTACCCTTCTATAGTACTCTTTACGCACTATTTCTTTCATTTTCTTATGGTGAATTCCTTCACTCTCATTTACACCTAGGTACTTATAAGCTTCTCCTTGTTCTAAATCTTTTATTGTTACAGCAGGGTCTAAACTAATAGAGGAAGTTTGTTGTAGCGATCCTCGTAAAACTGTAGCTTTAGCACATTTATCCAAATTGAATTTCATTCCAATGTCTTCACTGAAGCATTTTACAGTTTGCAGAAGACCTTCCAGCTCATTGTCATTCCTAGCATACAATTTTAAGTCATCCATGTAAAATAGATGGTTTATTTTCTTTTGAGCTATTTTGTAACCGCATTCTGTCTTGTTAAGTTGGCTGGTTAATGCTATAAGTGATATGCAAAATAATAAAGGAGACAAAGAGTCACCTTGAAATATTCCTCTATTGATGTTTATTTCGCCAGACTTATAGGTTCCATTTTTATGATTGAGGTAAAGTGTAGTTTTCCATATCGACATACATTGTTTGATGAAATTGATGATAACGGGTGATACCTTGTACATACTTAAAGACTTTAAGATCCAGGAATGTGGTACACTATCGAATGCTTTACGATAATCTATCCAGGCAATACTAAGATTTTTTTTTTTTTTTTGGAAGCAGTTTTCCAGGATCATCCTATTAATAAGTAATTGGTCTTTACATCCGTAGCAGCCTCGTTTGCACCCTTTTTTTGTTCAAGTGGTAGTATGTCATTTCTTTCCAAGAAGAAATATGTCTGTTTTGTTAAAATAGATGTTAACAGTTTGTATGTTGTTGGAAGACATGTAATTGGTCTATAGTTTTTCGGAATATTTGTGTCACTATTTTTGGGTAGAAGAAAGGTAACTCCTTTGGTCATCCATGCAGGAATTTTAGTTGGATCGGTAACCATTTCTTGAAGTTCTTTGGCGAGTTTTTTTTGTGCTGTATTTAAATAATATAGCCAGAAGTTAGAATTTTATCTATTCCTGGAGATTTCCAGTTGTGTGCTTTTTTTCAGTGCACATTTAACATCTTCTTCTGTGATTCCCGCCCATGTCTGTTCTGGTTTATTTTTCATTCGTTCTAACTCTTGCGCAATCCAATCTGCCTCTTCGTTGTGTTCTTTAGGGCAAGCCCATATTTTTCCCCAGAACTGTATAACTTTCTTCCATTTTAGGGGGACTGTCACTTCAATTCTTTGTTTACCTATTTCCCTGTAAATTTCTTTGCATCGGTTTGAAAGATCTTGTTCTGTCTATAGAATCTTGATCTTTTCTCGTAGCGTCTTATTCTTTGAGCCTTCAGTTGTATTGTTTGCTTTATTTTTTTTTTTGTTGATAGGACTTCATTTTCATTCCTGATATTGTATTTTCTTTCGACTCTTCTGCCTTTTCTAGTTCTTACATTTACTCCTCTTGCTAGTTCATCGAGTACTGATAATTCACTTCTAAGGTGTTCAATTTCTTTTTTCTATTTTTTCTTTTCAAGGTGGATCTTCATGTCTGTGAGACTGCCTTTTTTTACTTTGATGTTCAGTTTATTTGTTGCTGCTATTGCTGATGCATATATTGCTTCATTGAGATTTATATGAGTGTCTTCTTCATCCAGAATCAATTTGAGTGCTGCATTATAGAGCTTAATAGTTTTGAGGTTATGCTTTGTTGGTTGTAATTTTGGGAGTTGTTCTCGTTCCTCCATTGCAATATTCTGTATCTGACTTATATGGCTCATGATTTCATCCTTGGCTTCTTGTATATTAATCTTGTTTTCTGTGAAATAATTCTGTTCGATGAATTTTGAACTCGTTTTATTACCGTCTTGTGACTGACTAAGATCATACCTTTCCAACATTTCTAAATTTTCAGCATTATCTTCACAGTGATTTGTGTGTATTTCGGTTTTTTTTTTATTATGACCTGAGGCTTGTGTGATGTTATTACTTTTTTTTTCCGATTCCGGTTCCTTTTCATGTTTTGTTGGTTCATCTATTCTTGTTGCAATTCTTTTTATTTCATTAATTTCAGCCTCTGTCAATCGGTTATTTCGCATGATGTCCCTTCTTACATTGGCTAGTTTATTTTTTGTCTATGTACTTTCTAATTGTTTGCCCAACCTTCTCTCGCCAAATGTCATATGTTTGGCGAGTGATGTTTTTTTGAGGTTTGAGTAACGCTTCATGGAATGCAGTCATAACAACTTTTTTTACTCCTCACGAGACCATTTTATTTTTTTCTTTCCTTAAATTTACGGTTATGGATCTAGCTGGAGAATTTACAGGACCATCATTAGGATTATCCTGGTTGTGGGGACCTGAAGATTCATTCTTTGTGTAGGAGTTTGTTCCTATGGCAGATTTTTTTTTAACCTCAGGTAGGTTCCTCCTGAAGGACGGGCTCCCTGTTTATCCACTGGAAGAGCCATACTGGACGTTTTGTTTCTATTTTTAATTTTCATATTAATCCCACGAGTGACGCACGGGTCCAAAAGTCCACCCAAAGTTGCCCGGCACGTTGAGTAACGGTCTTTTTACAGACAGGGTTCCGAAGCCTGTAGGGGATCGTTCGCGACCTCATAACGCAGTAGCCATTCACTCCTCGGCACGATTAACACCTTTGAGTTGCGGGTTGTTGTTCGGAGTTTTCCTTCTCCTAAATGGGTTGCCAAGCAACAATAGAATAGACAGAGACACGATTGGAAATCAAAGAGAATGACGCTGGTTAAAAAAAAAAAAAAAAAAAAAAAAATTTATTATCGTTTGTCTTTTGCTGTGAAATTTAAAAATAATTTATTGGCCCATCTGTAAATTCCACGATATTCCTTCTTAGAAAGATTGCATTTTCTTTTCATAAATTCATAAAATGTAATATGTAAATGTAAATTCCGTTATTTTTTTAAGTCGTTGAAAATAGCGTTGTTTAAAAAAAAAAAAAAAAAAAAAAAAAAAAAATACATTCGTTTGTCTTTGCTGTTAAATTTAAAAAATAATTTATTGGCCCATCTGTAAATTCCATTGTATTCCTTCTTAGAAATTATTTTATTTTCTTTTTTATTAATTCATAAAATATTAATATGTAAATATAAATTCCGTTATTTTTAAAGTCGTTGAAAATAGCGTTGTTTTAAAAAAAAAAAAAAAAAAAAAAAATTGCAATCCTTCTTATTAAGAACATCATAAGAAATTGTATTTTTTTTACCTGTAATTATTTTTTTATTATTATTATATTGAAAACTAAGGGATATGTTTATTATTAAAAATTAAATAATTGATTAATCTATCAGTATTATTTAAAGGAGAACCAAATAAATTAAATTATAATAATACGAAAAAATTTGTATTATTATTATTAATATTTTTATATTATTATTATTTTTATTATTATTATTATTTATTATTATTATTTCCTTTTAGATTTCTTTTCGATATTTTTTTTTTTTATTTTGAACAGCAACAATTTATAAACATCTAATTATTTTTCCACTGATCATATTTTTCATTTATAAATAAATAAATAAAAAAACATAAATTAAAAAAAAAATCCTTTATTTTTAGTATGTATTTTTTTGTAACAAATTTTTTATTTCTTTAAAATTCCTGAGACATGGAAAAATTCAATGATTATTTTTATACTTGCCTTTTCCAAAATCAATCCGGTCCTCCAACAAAATGGATTATTGATGTCTCATGAAAATTTTTATTTTTGTTTTTTAAATTTCCAATGAATTTCTTTTAATTTTGAATAGTTTTTTTTTTAAGATCTTCAAATATATATTTAAATATATAAACTGCCATATAAATAAGAAATATTATTCGTTTTTGAACATTTTTATCAATGATGTCTGGGCAATTATTTTATTATATATCATGTGTTAATTTAAAACCAATAAAATTGTTACAGGCCTTATCTATTTATTTCTTCTTATTATCCTTATTTCATACCATTTTTATTTAACTAATTTTCCCGTTAAATTTGCATTTTTTCCAATGAGATATTGGGTTATTCTATCATATGAAAATTATATTTAAATTATGTTAACAATATTTTTTTTGATCAATTGTTTCTGGATATTTATTAAATAATTGATTTTTTTTAACACCATTTTTCATTATTATTATAAATGGTATTTTTATTTATTTGTATATAAATATTCCATATGTGCATATATATAAATATATATATATTTATATATATTTTTATATATTCTGCTTATTATTATTATCTTATTATTTTATTATTATTTTTTGACATTCAGTTTTTTACCATGAATTTCTTACTTTTTTATTAATGAGAATTTGAAAATTTTTTGGCTTTTGGCGTTTTTTTTTTTGCAGATGATTGGACTAAAAGAAAAATGAACTTAAGTTTTCAAAAAAAAAATATTTAACTCATTTTTGAATTTGTTATTTCATTTAAGTTTGAAGAATTTTTCTTATTTCTTTAAATATTTTTCAATCCATTTGAATGAAATGTGGCCGGAATTATACCTTTCCAATAAATCACCTTAAGAACGTAGGTCAACTCTTGGAATTTGATATTTCATCATGTCGGATTTCAGGCCTGTCTAGATCCCCATTAAAAATTTTTGATAAGTCGTTTTCTTCAAGCATCTTCAAAGAGATATTTTAAGGAAATTAATAAAAAGGACATTTTAGTATTTTTTTTTTTCTTTGATCAAATGCAATAAATGTGTATTAAAGATCATTGTCCCAGGAAATATTTCATGATTCTTTTGATGAAATTATTATCATTATCCAATTTCTTTATTTCCAGACTATCTTTGAACTTCCGATTGTTCTTGTTTTTTCATTAGTTTTTAATGTATTGACGAACTTCCCATAACATTGAAAATAAGATCCATACATAAAATTTAAATCTTCTTAAAATTCTCGTTTTACATTTCATTTAAGATTAATATCAGCTGTGGTACAAATGTAATGTTGAAACTTTTTTTCTCATATTTCAACCAAAAATTATGGAAATATTCTGTTTCCTGAATTCAAAACATTTTAACAACAGTCCAAATTTACAGAATTTGTATTCTTTCTTCTCCTTCAATTTTTAAACACTGAATTAAGGCCATTTGTTATTATTATTATTACATATATTTAAGGAAAACTTTTTTAATTCGGGATTCTTTGTTAAATATTCTTATCTATTTTTGTTTCTTAAAATTCAAACTTTTCATCATGTACTTTTTCTCTTAGAAAACATTTATCTAATCCTTTCGCCATAAAAACGTCATCACTGAAAAATATTTTTGTATTTGGGCAGACTTCAACTTTTGACATCTTTGAATAAACAGTTTTGATATCATTTATATAAAATAGGTGATTAAACGACCTAAAATAATATATTACTATTATTAATTCCCATTAACATTTTTCTGGTATTTTAAATATTTTATTATTAAAATTATTATTAAACATTTTTTAAATTATTACTATTTATTTAGTCATATTATTATTATTTTTATTAATATTTATAACGATATATATTATTAATATTTTATTATCTTTATTATTATTATTATTATTATTTGATAATTTATGCATAAATTAAATATTTTATTATTATAATTAATAATATTATTATTATTACTCTATATTTTGATAATAAATATTTTATTATTATTATTAATATTAATATTATTACTCTATACGTATATTAAATATTTCATTGTTATTATTATCATTATTATTATTATTATTTTATACGTATATTTTATTTTGAATATATATTTATTGCTATCATTATTATTTTTACTTTGAACGCATATTAAGTATCATTATTATTATTATTGTTGCTGTTGTTGTATATGTATATTAAAAATTTTACACAAACTTTGCGTTACCATGGGATTCGTATACGCATCTATCATCACATCATATTCAACCAAAATACAGCAAGTAACGTAAGACAAATATTAGGAGATAACACCAAAAAGAGCAGCACTGACTGCAAGGAAAGGCACCAAAGACTGGAAGCTATTATTCTTATATAAAATAATTTAAATAACGTTAGTTTAAAGTGTGTGCAAAAATATGTAAAATGCTTATAAATTATCTGATGCATTCATTTCCGGTGAATTTTGCATCTGTAGAACCGTTTAACATATGACATCACTAATGCGATAAGCGTATATACGAATTGAGTTTGAAGAGTCGGGTAAGATAAATGCCAGATTGTAGACAGGAAAATGTGTCTACCATACTGATAAAGTCCCGTCATTGATGATGACTGAGACAATCGAAATCATATATATATATATATATATATATATATATATATGGGGGCAGGAACTTGGTATGGATACGTTGGTATATAATCCAAGTGAATCCTACAAATATAAAATATTAAAACTCATCCAGAAAACAGTGCTTAATCTATTTATTTTAGAGAGCAAATAATTAATATAAAATCAAACCAAAAATCACCTCATATAGGAATAAGCTTATTTCAAATGACGAAAAAGTAATATATATATATATATATATATATATATATATATATATATATATATATATATATATTTTATAGTTCAACGAGAGAAAAATAGAGGATACCGCAAACGTTTTGGTTGTACTGTGGATTTTCTTTTTTAAATATTATGCTTTATTTTCCATAATTTTCTTTTTAATAATCTTTTTTAATAATCTTGTTTTTTGTCAATCTTTTTTATATATATATATTAATTATATATATATATATATATATATATATATATATATATATATATATATATATATATATAATTATATATATATATATTAATTATATATATAATTATTAATTATATATATATATATATATATATATATATATATAGTTATAAAAAACTCGACTCTTCGTCGAATTCGAACTATGAGGTCATGCTGCTCACATCAAGGAATCAACAACCAGCATGTATGATTTGATTATTGTGGTGAAGGTATTGTGCAGCCACACTTATTGAAGGGCCGAATACAGAGACCTGGTGCACTACGTGCCACAAGGTCCACAAACGACCTTCCGCAGGTTTTAAATTCAGAGTTGTCCTTCTCCTGGACGAATTACCATCCAAGGCTATAGAACCCAGTCTGTTTTGCTATTTATCCATAGCAGGAGAGAGAAATTATATTGTTATAGCGATAGATAAATCAAACGACCAGATATATGCAAGGGTATACACGCGTTTTGGCGTGCATACGCCGAAAAGCAGATAAATAATCATCAAATTTATACATGAGGTATAAATATAATAGTGCTCGATGGGGTTAGAAAGAGCTAAGTATATACTAATTAGTACATATACTATTACCTAATGTTGGGCACAAAAGTCTATGTTTATATACCTTGTTCCGGCGAGCTGTAAAATACTTTCTCAAATACACAATTATATATATATATATATATATATATATATATATATATATATATATATATATATATATATATATATATTATACAAAATAAAATATAAAATTATACAGGCATATGAAAAAATGAATGAAGATCTTAATCAGGCTACCTTTGTCAATAGTATATAATGAAACTTGTATGAAAGAGGATCATCAAATAGACAATTATATATATATATATATATATATATATATATATATATATATATATGTGTGTGTGTGTGTGTGTGTGTGTGTGTGTGTGTGTTGTGTAAAACAATGTATGTATATTCTGGTTGTGTTGCATTACAAGTTGCATGTATGTTTGCATATCAATATATATGTTTGCGTATCAAGTTCTATCATATACAAACATGTTTTAGAACATATCAACAAAAATATATTAATGCATATATATGTGTGTGTGTGTGTGTGTATATATATATATATATATATATATATATATATATATATATGCATACACACACATTATATATATATATTTGATTCATACAAACACACACAATGCTACACACACACACAATTCCCATATATATATATATATATATATATATATATATATATATTAAATCGGACATTTAGATGACTAAAGTAATCTATGCGATGTATTAAACGCATGTACGTTCCTCGTCTGAACCAAAAGGCGAAAGAAACGAATATTTTCAACAAACACCAATTGTCGAACAAGCACCGGATATTTATGCCAAATATATAACGCCGTCAGGATGAAAGGAAAGCAAGATTTAATCACCATCGAACGAGCTAAAAATACAGAACTAAATGCCGTTTAATTATATTCACTGCAATAATGCCAGATAAAGACAATTTTAAAAAAAAAAAAAAAAAACAAACAAACAAAAAAAACAAACATAAAACAAAAACAAATCTATTTTGCGCAGGTTAAAATGAAGATCGCAGTTTGCCTCAAAAGGCGGCAAGGCGGGAAGTTGGTAATCTCGAAATAGACCGACACAGGAACCAGGAAGATTCCAAGCAAAAGGAAGTTGTTTCGTCCGAGAGGCGTCCATTTTTAAATTGACGGTCCATCCGGGCACTTTTGCTGAGCTGATCTGTTTCGCTACTTACTTTCTGACAGCACTTGATATGAATAGAAACGAGATTTTTAAGAAAAATTAAAAGACATTATAATTTTATATATTTTTATATTTTATATCTAATATAACAATAATGATGATAGTAATAATATCAGATTAAAGCAATGATAATGACGTTTACTGCAGTAATATTAAATCAATAATCAGTTATGGTGATGAAAGAATTAGAATATGCATAAGAAAGATAATAAAGATTCTGTTTACACTATTTACATTGTTCGGACTGTTGTCCTCATCTTTATTGGCATAGTCACGAGGTTTCGGCCGTTGTACGCTCTGGCATTCTTCAGGTGTGTAGTGAAAGAGATAATCAGATGCCTCGAAAAAGAGTTCGTGTTTTGTGTGCGATCTGCCGAAGAAAAAATTACCGAAAATAGTTAGCAAAATACCTGCTACTTTAAGTATCCGAATTTATGCTAATGTCCTTTCCTCCCCTGAATGGCATGGTCAATCAGAAATATCGCTCGGTGAATAAAAAAAAAAAATTTTTGCTTACGAGGGTATTTCACCTTCTGGGAGGTGGACGAACAACGGCTTTTTTTCTGGTTAGAAGTAAAGGTTTCATTTGTAACCCCATTTTGCCATTTCTACGTTGCCTGATGGACTATTACGACGGACTATCGCTTGAATTGTAAGACAGAAGAAAGCAATTACAGGCGTTTATTGCTACTAGAAGTTTACAGTTTTTTTTGTTTTTTTTTTACTCCAAAAAGGTGATTGAAATCCTCAATGACAAATGGTTAAAAGCGTTGGTTGGATCCGGTGACTTGACTCATATAATTGTAAGTTCAATACTTGTCTACTGCAGTGATGAAAAAAAAATTGAAGAGTTGAGTTAAAGGGCGATAAATGAGAAATAAAGATTTATATATAGTACATTCGAACAATGTACCATACTTTACAAACAAAGGGTAAAAAGCAAACATTATTCGAACAAATAAAAAAATCATTAAAAAAAGAATCAAATTCTCTTTATTAAAACTTGTATAAAAAGAGGATTGCTGATATACATAATTATATATTATATATATATATATATATATATATATTATATATATAAATGTATATCTGTATAAATTAGTATAAAATGGAAATTGGAAAAAAATCTTAAATTTTAATATATGTTTTGTTAATCCGACTTTTCAATTTTTAAAATGAAATCGATGTTTTTGTTTTTTTACATTGTAGACTCATTGAACTATTATAATTTGCACATTATATATATATATATATATATATATATATATTAATATATATGTGTGTGTGTGTGTGTGTGTGTGTTTTTGTATTTGATGAGATTATATATAAATATTTCAATAACTTGTTACGTAAAAATTAAATTGAATTTTTCGTTTTTGTTTTATTGAAACATGAGCGTATAAAATTACGTATGTATTGGAATCATATTTTAAAATAAATAATTATATATATATATATATATATATATATATATATATATGTAATAGGGAAAAGAGAGAGAGGGAGAGAGAGAGAGATAAAGAGTATCAGATTTATATTTCTAGTTTCAGAAAATATAAAGATTCTTTATAATATATTTCGAATAAGATTGATTTATTCAAACATTTTTTCCGTGATTTTTAGATGAGGACACATATCGATCAACATATAAATAGTCTGAATTTAAAATAATCGATCATAAATGATGTAAATTTTTTGACGACATGTATACAAAAATACATTAGATGAATGACATTCTCTTTCTTCCATACAGTAAATATAAAGACCCCATAAAAATATGGACGTTTTAAACTGAAATTGCTAGTTAATGGAGAACAGGTTTCAAATTCGTGTTTTCACTTCTAGACTGGTTGATTTGTCCATACTGAATATTTTAAATTTTAACCCATAAATAATTAGCTTATAAGTTTATAGAAGAGAAATGCATTTAAACCTTTCCAAATAGCATTTGCAGGAAATTGAACGTAAACGAACGGGACTGGAATTCGAACTTAAAATCGCCAGTTACTCTATTACAAGCTACTGGCATTGAGCATGATGTGCACAGTACGTTTCGATTGATTAATTAGATGAAAAATAAGTTTTTTATATTTTTTTGCATACTTTATGGCCATCGTCAACATTACTCAACTTAACATTTCGGTCGTTGTTCTCTGCGGCCTTCTTCACTTGCCTCCCTTGCTACTCGTTAGCGTTCTTGGAATTTCAAAACCTAACACTTTATTCAGTCTACAGATGTACATTGTTCTCATGATCATTTTTATGTTTATAATTTCAACATCAAAATATCAATAAAATATGACCATATGAAATAAAAAAATAAGAAATCTAAATAAATTTAAAGAATTTAATGGTTTAAAAAACAAATTTTCTTGTTGTATCAATAATTTACATTTTATTCAGGTTGAAATTGAAAATTTATTGTATTTAAAAACGTTTCAGGCTTTTTGAACTGCGATTCATCATTTCGAACTGAACCCGGATTTTTTTTTTTTTTATTTCCAATGAATTTTTTATGCTTCTTCCAAATATCTCACTTTATCTCCCAAAATAAAATACAGTGAATTCATCTAGTTTTGTCATGTAAAGTCAAAATATTGAACTCAGGACTTTTGATATGCAAAAGAGCTAAGCATCGTTTTTGTCTACTGGGTAATGCGTCCTCGAAGAAATAATTACAATATTTCATCTCAGCAATCTAGACAGACATGTATCAATAACTTTAATTGTATAATGAAAAGACGTAAATTACAATGTATAATTCAATTACATTTTCTTTTTATATACGTTATTTACATTATTCGGACTGCTTTGTCTCATTTTTGTCTACATTCTTTTATTAAAACGTTTATTAAAAACACGTTTAATAATAAAACATTTTAAAATTGTGTCGAAAATTCAATAGTCCGAATTCTAATATTTAAACCTGTTTTATATAGCTATAAATATTCAATATTTTTGAATAAATATTTTTGAACGTATTTCCTTATTTTTGATAATTGTTACTCAGTTACTGTCCCATTAAATAATTGAAGCAATTTAAATATTTTTCAGCAAAAATATTATTTTGATGGTTGCACACAAATAATATTCGATAAGATTATGTAATATAAATTTTAAATATTTTAAAAATATTATTCATATTTCGCTATTTTGATTCATATTAATCTATTATACTTATTATTGTGATTCAATCATATTTTAGATATTGTGATAATTTTCATGCATTTCATATTTTATAATAATATTGACATTTTGCAATTATGACAAAGTAATTTTCACGGTGGAAAATAAAATCTTTTCGGTTCGGAATCCGAGTTCGAATTCAGAAAACCAATTACATTCAATGATTCAAAATAATACATTTAAAATATTCAAAATCTTCTTCCCCAATGGCAGCTTTAAAAAAAAAACCGGGTTCTATCATCCTTGGATGGCAAAAAGTACCACAGAAAGAAATGCAAATATTTTGGAAAAAAAATCTGGCCTCGTCAGTCATGTATGAAATATTTATTTGATCGCATTATGCTGTGTATCAACTGTTTTTTGCTTTGAAATTAAAAAAATGGATTGAAGAATCAAATAATCCAGTTCAAATCAAGTCAAATCCATTACTTACATTGCGTGCTAATCTGAACTCATGTTCAATGAATCCTCGTTTTTTAAAGATTATCGCATAAATAACTAATAATATATACCGGGTTCTGTATCCTTGGATAGGAAACTGAATGATTTTTAAGAAATGGCATTGAATGCGAGAAAAAAAAAATCTGCCTCGTCATTGTTATTCAATACGGTTTTCAATATTTTGATGTTTTTTATACATATTACACAGTATTATAATTTAATATTTTAAACATTTTTCATATTTTGATACATATTAATCTGTTATACTCAATATTATTATTCAGTCATATTTTAAATATTTTTATGCTTTGCTATTTTTCTATACATATTACTCAGTAATATTAATTTAAATACTATTTTAAATATTTTATACGAATGTTGATATTGAGTGTTATTCAAACATACATTTTAAATATTCTTATACATATTAAGATATTTTATGTGAAATATTCAGCAATATTCATATTATTATTCGATTATACTGATTTATTTATTATTCAGAAAACAAAGAATGCCTCTAGGAGAGGTTCGAACGAATTAATAACCTTAGTATTGGCATGAATTTTTTTAAAATGAATATATATTATCATTGAATATGCCTAAAGGAATAAAAACTTAAACATATCAAAACTTCACACACAATTCATTAAATTGTTATCATTAATACAAAACAAAAATTGAAATTAAAATAATATGGATTTTTTTTATAAAACGAATAAAAATCAAATTAATATTTTTTTTTAATATGCAATTTATAATATTTTCCTACAATTTTACTAAACAGATGCATCTTATAAAAACTAGATAATATTAAACATCAAAAGAGGAAATGAAAATATTTAAAAAAAATAAAGATGAATTCGTTGTTTCATGGTTCGTGGATTTTTAAAGATTTAATAAATAAAGATATTTGTTTATTAATCGAATTTTTTAAAATTCTGAGACGATTTATAAAAAAATCGATGAAAAATATTTTAAATTCACCAGGAAAACATTAGTTTATACTTGAGTCAACAGTTAAATATTTATTGAGTTTGTACTTGAAACTTATGCATTAACACTGAAATGATTAGGTATACAATTATATATAAACATTGGTCTTTTAATAATTGAATCTATTATCAAAACATTTAAAAATCATTTATTTTGAATATAACTATAACCATTTTTTATTTATACTAAAGTCCATTTCAAGTAATAACTGTGTTTTATACTTTCTATAGAAATGATTATAGTTGTGTTTAAATTTTTAAGTCTATAGGTTAAAATTTGAAAAATCTGCTTTATTTCTGGTTCTAAAGTAAATGAGTTTTACGGTTTGATAAATGGTAAAACTATTATGAAAATTTAACGGGTTTATGTTTTCTACAGGATAGTTAAAAATTGGATATTTAAAATAGTCTAAGAAATATAAACATTTAACAGGTTTATAATTTATTTGTCTCCATTAGAATGTCTGACGCTCAACTTCTCGAGAGCAACTCTTTGCGGCTGCTCGGTCTCACGTTGACTGCTGACCTGAGATGGAACAAATACATTGAGTCAATTGCTTCGTCCACCGCAAGGAAAGTTGGCTCTCTGTGCCGCGCCAGGAAATTTTTCTCCCCGAATCGATCCTCCAGATCTACAAATCAACAATTCGCCCTTGCATGGAGTATTGCTGCCATATATGGTCTGGAGCCCCTTCTGTTTGCCTCGGGGTTCTTGATAGGCTCCAGAGGCGGATATGCAATATAATTGGCCCTGCTCTGGCATCTCGTCTACAGTCACTTTCTCCCAGACGCGCCGTCGCCTCTCTCTGTCTGTTTTACAAATACTTTCATGGCAATTGCTCCGATGAGCTGCATTCGCTGGTTCCCAGACGTCATGAGTTCAAGCGCCCTACATAGGCTGGCATCCTGCTCTCACCCCTTCACTGTCGAAACTCTTAAATGTAGCCGTCTCTTCTACTCCAATAGCTTCATATCTCGCACCTCTCGCCTGTGGAACTCCCTTCCCTATTCCAGTTTCCCTGAGAGCTATAATCTCCAACTATTCAAATGTAATGTCAATCGACATCTCCAGTTGCCTTGATCTATCCACTACCCTTCTCCTCATCCTTTCTTCTATCACTCCTATCTGATCTTGCTCCAAATTTTCTGTAACCCCTTGCGTCCTAGTGGCTTCCGCCTTGCTTGGGGTGAAACGCTTTAAAAAAAAAAAAAAAAAAACGCTACAGAAAAATGTTTTGAATTTGGCATATCTTAAACCAAATGACAATTTAGTAAGCATGTTTAGATGAAAAATAAAAAGACATTACAATTAAACTATATCAAAGAAGCAATCAATCGACGATAAACAATGATGAAGTGGAATTTTTGATCAAAACTAAACGCTCTGAATAAATTTTCAATTAGGTTCTTTTTTTTTTTTTATGTGCCATGTCCTTTCAGGACGTAGGCGATCATGGCTCTCCACTTCCTCCTATCTTGTATATCTCAATAAGTTTCGTTGTATCTGCTTTAACTCCCCAGACCCCGTTTTGTCATCCACCTGCTTATGCTTTAGGTATGTCATGCGTTGCTTTCTCTTGTCTCTCTTTCCCTCTCTTCGACCCGTGAGTATCAGATTCTCCAGGCCCTCCTTCCTAATTACGTGTCCCAGAAACTTCAGCTGCCTCTTCCTGATATTAAGTATAAGCCTCCTCTTTATCTGCATGCTAAGACCTCATCGTTGCTCATGTTCAGTATGATATCTTCTGTGAGAAAGAATTGGACAGTCGTCTCCCAAAATCTTCTTCATCTTTGAGGAGACTGTGTCCAACATTCGCAATCGTAAAGGAGGACAGATGTCACGTAACAGTTCAGTATTCTTTTTCTTTGTTACCAAAGCATTTTCCTAAATGTTAGTAATTCGCTGCTAAAATCAGTTTTAAAACATTTCCCAGCCGAAAATACGTCTAACATTTCTCAGGGTCAGGGCACTTGCCGACCTCTAACAAAACACTTCGCAGATATTTAAACTTCTGAATAATCTTGATTTTCGTGTCCCACCTGCAAATTTTTTTCGGCTCATTCTTTACTCCTACGGCCATGCATTCATTCTGTCTTCTTCCAGGTTTATTTTTTAATCCCTTCTTCTCGTTGTCATAGTTTTATGTTTATCCCTACTTCTCGTTGTCCAATAGCTTCATGTCTCACCTCTCCCCTGTGGAACTCCCTTTTCTTTTATTCCTTTACCTGAAGTTATATAATCTCCAAAATTCAAATGTAATAAAGATCGATATCTCAAGTTGCCTTGATTTATCCACTATCCTTCTCTTCATCCTTTCTTCTATCCTTCTAAATTATCTTGCTCCAAATTTTCTTAGGAAAATTTTCTATGGAATTCAAGACCTAGAAATATGGAATAGAAAAAAAATTAAAATTATCAGAATCCAACTAACTAGACAACTATATAAGATACGAAAAAATGTTTTAGATGGCTGTTTGACTACAAGGAAAGATTTGTAGATATTTTTTTTATTAAAGAAAATCAGAAAATTAATACGAAAACACTTCCCAGGTGATTGAACTTGAGTACTTACGACAGTATATTGCCAATTACTAAACAGCTTGTTCAAATTCTTCAATGGCGTATCCTCTTCAGTATCTTTGTCATTGGTTTTCTAATTCTTGTTAGACCTACGCCTATTGTTTGTTTTTTGTGCATTTCTCTGTTAATGATACAAACAATGTTTTCTTGTCCCGTTTCTTGTTCCAATAAGAAGAAATGTAGTAAAAAGATACAGTTTGTCATAAATCATACTTTAAATATTGATAACTTTGCTGGTAATTACATCGGCATCAAGAGCGCAATTATAAACTAAAAAAATTACAGAGATAATCTTATTGTTGTGGTATCCTCCCTCTAAAGAAAAATATTTAGACTCTTCTAACTTCTTTTATAAAAAATTAATAGGACAAAATGTTTTTTAAAAGTGAATGTTAGTTTCAACTTAAGAACTCTCTGCTTTGGCAAAAAACTTATACGAATTTGCCTTTTTTAAAAAAAAAAAATATGTTCAAAAATTTTTAGTCCCTAGATATGGTTTCGGGTTTTCCAAGAAACCATCTTTTTGGCCTAAAGAAACTTCTTCCTTAAAAACCCACGTTAAACTCGGCCTTGTAAAAATACATTCCTTGTGGTGGGGACTGTTAACAATTAACAGGGAATAGATGGTTTAAAACAATGGGCACGAACTCTCTAATTAAGAGAGATTACTGTTTAGAATGTTTTTGCCGCTGGGCAAAAAATGTTTCGTCCAATTAACTTGTCCCTGAACCCGTTTATCAAAAATTATCAAAACATTCATTTTTTTAAATAAGAACCTACACATTCGGAATATCCATAATAAACCGGCTTCGTAAAATAAAAACACCCTCGTGTGTGTGTTAAGTTGTTAAATATAACAGTGAATAGATTGAGTTTGGAGTCTATTCGAAACACTCTACTAAGATGTAATACTCTTCTGGTGTACTTAACCATTTACTTGGTCACAACACTTATTTTTACCAATATATATTTAATATATTTTTTGTTTATGCGTTATTTATAGGTATAATTCATTTAAGTAAACACTCAGTTAAAAAAACTGAGTGTTTGCTTAAATAAATTACACCTATACACATAAACAAAAAATATATTAAATATATATAGGTAAAAGTGTTAATTACATTTACCGACATGAATGTTAGAAAAATTTCGTAGAAAATATAACAATTTTCAAGAGGAATCGAACCTGCGTCCTATATGACGGTAGCGTATAGGACAGAGGTTCGATTCCTATTGGAGAACGCATATTTTTTTACGAAATTTCTTTAAATATTTATATTTTATATTTAAATAATAATTCTTAAATAATTCTATTACATTTATTTGATTTAAAAGATGTATAGTCTATTATTAAAATTAACAATAATATCTTAAAATTGTAGTTCAATACGTCGTATTCATATACAAACAACCCTTTTAGAAAAAACATCTTTATAAATATAAAAAAGTCCAAAAAATAACGGTCGTTGAAAAGAAAAACATACCGAAAAATTTCTGTCGTTAAAAAAGTAACTAATATGTTGATACAATAGTTGCCAGTGAAAATAATATCCTACCGACCCTTGTTAAAATGATTGGTTTTCCCCATATCCACTGAAACTAATATTATCAATGTATGCGCTTATAAAACTCAGTAAATTTCAAAATAAGTTATTCCAAAATTCGCTTGAAAAGGAAACTTAAATAGGGACTTTAAATTTGTAACTTTAATTTCTGTTTTTTAAACATTTTAATTCATTTTGTACATGGAATCATATTTTTTTAAATAAGTAAATTTTTAATATATATATATTTATATGAACGGCATTGAAAGTTTGTGTGAAAATGTGTTTTTTTGTAGTCTATAATAGTATCTGAAACAAAACAAAATAGAAGATGATGAGACAAAGTGGAAAAATTTATTTAAAATAAGCGTTTTGTCGGAAAGCTGATGGTCTCTTTGGCTTCCTCAGGTTAGAAGGAAAGAAAGACAAAACTGCGGGTGGGGAAAATGATTTGGAATCTCTAGTTTAAAATCCAAAAATAACAAACGTCTCTAATATTGATATATAGATAAAACAAACAAATAAGCCTATGAAGACGGTCATTATCATATCCGACATTAGATATTTAAATTGGCAAAGGTAATTTAATTTAGGTTTTATATTAGTAAATTTGTTTATTTTCCTTTTTGACAATTTTGTTGATCATTTTTTCATTTTAAATGAGGCAGTAAATAAAGGAAATCCATTAAAATATTTTTTTATTTGCTTCATCAACTGTCACAAATGACACATTTACACACACTATTTGTGTGACATAAAAATGAATATATATATATATATATATATATATATATATATATATATATATATATATGTGTGTGTGTGTGTGTGTGTGTGTGTGTGACTACGTGTGTGTCAAGATGATGAGGTAAATTGGATATATATATATATATATATATGTGCGTGTGTATATATGTTGTACGTGTGTTTCAAGATGATGAGGCGAAGTTATATATATATATATATATATATATGTCTGTGTGTGTATCAAGATTATTGAAAATGTGGAATATAATGTGCGTGTGTGTATATGAATGTGTGTATGTCAAGATGATGAGGCAAAAATATTATGTGTGTGTGTCATGTGAATGTGTGTGTGTCAAGTGATGAGTCAAAGGATTGTTTGATATATATATATATATATATATATATATATATATATATATATATATATATATATATATGTGTGTGTGTGTGTGTGGATGTGTATTTAACAGATTATTCCAAGAGAAATGTTAATTTGGTAAAAGAAAAGGCTGAAATAATAATTTTAAAAAAATTTTATTGAAACATACAAACAAAAAAAAAAGTCCGAAGAAAATGGCGCAGAATATCGAGAAAGAAGCGGGAAGCGCGAATACAAACGGCGGGAAGATGAAAAAGGAAGTTAGCAGAGCGACGGAAGAAAGCCGATAAAACAGTGGTTAGCATAAACAATAATGATAACAGACACCCCCACTACCCACTTGCACTGACTTCGCATTTCGTTTCAGTTTTATTCCAGACAGACTCTCGACCTTCCAAAGAAAAGAAATAAAGACAGATTTAATCAATGCTAATAATTTGGGCGAAGTTTAATTTTATGAAAGAAAAATTCTTAGATTCAATTATCTGCCAAAACTAAAAATGACTTTTCCGGATGCTGATTTTTAAATCTTGAAAATTCTTCATATTCTCTGAATAACCATTTATATAATAATGCCGATTTCTTCGTTTGTTACGAAGGAAATTAATTCGGAACGTTGGTGCAAAATTAAAAGTTTTATATGCTATGCTATTTTAACCAGCAGGTTCATTTTAGTTGTTATTTTGTTCTCTCTTAATTTTTACGGTTTATCAACTCTTTGTAGGTTATTTAAAGTCGAAACATATTTCGGTTTGTAACTATTTTTTGGCGCGTAAACATCGCATTAGCAATTTTTTGAGAATAACTGATTTTTCTTTTCTATTCAATATCATGATATTAGGCTTAATGAAAAAATGCAGGGATAAGCAGGTCCATGCCTTTTCAAAATATATTCTCGTAGAATAAGCATAAACAGTTTCAGTTTATATGTTACTGTGTGTGTGTATCAAGATTATGAGGCAAGGTGGAATATAATGTGCGTGTGTGCATGTGAATGTGTGTGTATGTCAAGATGATGAGGCAAAGTGGAATATTATGTGTGTATGTGTGTGTGTGTGTTTGTTTTTTTGATGAGGCAATGAATATATATATATATATATATATATTCATATATATATATATGTGTGTGTGTGTGTGTGTGTGTGTGTTAATGTCATTATTCCAAGAGAAACGACGCATGACATACCAGACGGGCTTGATGATATTAGGCTTAATGATAAAATGCAGGGATAAGCAGGTCCATGTCTTTTCAAAATATATTCTCGTAGAATAAGCATAAACAGTTTCAGTTTACATTCAAATAATTATATGTTCCCTTAATACTAAGTGTGACGCTGTTGTGTCCGTTTACACTATTGACATTTTGACGCATGGCGAAAACCAGAAAATAGCATCGATAAAAGTGTCGTTGAAATAAAAGAAGAAAATGTTGCAATCTCTTATGATTCTAAGATCGTAAAGATTCCGACATAATATACATGCCTTTCGTTAATAGGTTTTGATTTTAAGAAGAAAACGTGTTTACATCTTAAGAATAATTAGATGGTGCAATTTCAATTCGTAAGCTAAATATATTGACTATCCAACAATAAAATTAAAAGGAGGAAACTATACATCGTTGCGCCAGTGGACGTAGTTTTCTTGAGCTCCAAATTTGTTTGCTTTTTGCAATGATGTTCACTCTGTACAATGCCCAAAAGCGAGTCGACGTAGAGAGTTAAAGAATAAGAAACACAGTTTTGAGGATATCAAAAGATAACGGTTGATTATAGTTTTGTTACAGGCTAAGAATGTAATGATAGGAAACATGCTCTTTAAAATCAGTTCCAATTAGACAGATTCGTACCCAGTTTTTTTATTGATTAATTTATCCCAACTGTGGAATATTAAATGTCAAATAGCAATATCGGAATTTAGCCAGATGCTTATTTTGTTCAGAATATCATTTGATTTTTTTTTCTATGGCTGCCAAACTTACAGTAAATTCTTCAATCTGAATTCACGTGGTGAAGTGTTCAAAATTCCAATCTATCGACACGCATTCCGTCTCTTCCAATCCTTGTGAACTACAACTTCCTTTATTGCAATACTCAAGGAGTTGATTGATCTCTAGACACTGTTGATGGTCGCTGTTCAAGTTGAAAGTTTTAAGGCTCTTGGAGACCGAACTAAAAGAGTATGTCTTATTATTCTTGGAATTTATTACATGTTATTGTCTTATAGTTCTAGTTCTCTTTTTCCTTCATATTTATCTTTCTTCACCTTTCTTTTTTTTTTAAATTCTTTTATTTTGATCTTTTTCTTCTCATTTTTCTTATCTCAGCTTTGCTTCTTTCTTTCTTTTCTTTCTTTCTTTTGTTACGTCTTTCTTTTTTATATATTATTTCCTTTTCTGAATTCATTTCTTTCTCATTTGTTTTTTTTTCTCTTTTCTTTCTCCTTCATTCAGTCATTTTTCTTAATCCTCGTTCATTGATTATTCTTTATTAATTTCTTTCTTGTTTTCCTCTCCTTATTTTTTGTTTCGATTTTTCTTTTTTGTAAGTTATTTCTTTCGTTTTTTTTTCATTCTTTACTTACTCCTCATTAATTAATTCTTTCTTTCTTTTTCATTCCATTTCTCCCCAGACGTTTTGAAAAAGAACTTCCTCTAATTTTCTCTCTTCCTTTTTATTCCTTTATCTTTAGAATTTCCTCCTTTTGCTTTGTATTTCTTTTCTCTTTCCTTCTGTTTATCTCCTCTTTTGACTCTTGTTCTTTTCTTCATTTTTCTTCGATTTCTTCATTTTTTCATCATTTCACTCCAGATAAAAGCCGAAGTGCCACAAACAAGCAAGGGTTTTTTAGAGGGTTGAAGCAAGAGTAAAGAAATACAAAATTTCCAGGACTTGGAGACGGACGGGGTCAAGATCAAGGTATCCCTAAAATGTATTCTGTTGAAATTACATTTGGATATTTAAAAATTATCGTTATCAGGGATTCAGTCAAGAATAACTTTTCCCAGAAAAAAGTGCGAGAAGAAGACGCTGTTTGAAGAAAAGACGGTTATATTTAACTGTTTCGACAGTATTTAAACATTTGGACCGAGTTGCTAGCCTTGAAACTTCATTAAATTCATATATTCTAGGAACCTTTGAATTCATAGCTCGTCGGAACAGTTGCCGTGGAAATTCTTATATTGTCCAAGAGACAGCGGGAAGCCACAACGTCTGTGAAAAACACAACTGTAACCGAAATACTAGCTCAGGGCGTATCACATTGCATATTCGTCTCTGGATTTTGTCGAAATTTTTCGATGATTACAGCAAAGAAAACCAGACCATATATTATCAGCAATATTCCATGCAAGGACATTTGGGTGATTTTTGGGGAAATAAAGGATAGAATCAGACGATGTAAAAAACTTTTTTCACGACATTCTGTTTTAAAAATCCTTGCTAAAGGATGAAATTCCTTCTTTTTTTTTTTTTTTGTTTGTTTGTTTCTTTTTTTCTTTATTATTGTTATGGAGTCCACCAGTTTATACAAGTGGACTTTTGCTGGTGAATACTTGTAGAGAGATACACAGATCAGTGAATACCCTGAACTGTGAAAGTAAAGAGTGTGAGGTAACTTTCCTTTGTAGGAGTCACAGTTACGAGCACGTAGACTCAGAAGGAAGTCCAGCTTCGATACTGAATTTCCCAGGCTGTATACATATTATTATTTCTACTAACCGCATTTCTGGATCTACTAACCGTATTACCAATTGTATTATTGCGTCAATACATTTATTTGCTATATTTCATTCCTGCGTTTGTCATTCATTTTGGGACCGGATTTCATCTCGGAATCCACAACAATTATGTTTTCTTTTTCTTTTTCTGTCTTTCTTTTTATCATGTTTTTTTTTTATTCTTATACTTCTCTTTTACATCAAAAGACTTCTTTTTCTTCTTTCTTTTTTCTTTCTTTCTTAGTCCTTTTCCATTTTCGGGTTATAATTTACTTGTATTTATTCTTTTGTCTTTATCCCTATTTTTTTTTTTTTTCCTTCCATCTTTTCTCTTCCTTTTCCTTATGTTTCCCTTTCTTCCAATTCCGCATCTCCTAAACAACCCCTACGATAACTACAAAATCTATTCTATCTTGCCGGAGTCACTGACCAAAAGATCAGCGATTGAACGATAATAGATATTACGCAAGTGCCTTTCAACGAGGCATCGTTGTCATTCATAAGTGTTTGATGTACATAAAGTCAGTTTGTGTTATTATTTAAGAACTAACGCCAGTTGCAATCTCCCCACTTATGAACTTTGCGACTACCAAATACCATCGGCTCGTTACCATCCTGCAAATTGTATATTACAAGAACGTTAAGTAGGCAATCAGTTTAGTTTGTTGTTCAAAACTTCAGCTGATATCGTAACTGAATATTCAGTCTTTTATTTATTGAAATCACTGTTTGCGTATTTGAATTATTAGTTTGTGCTGAATGAAAGATGTTGACATAGCAAAGTAAGATAGGTGCATCTACTGCAAGGAAAGTCGTGTTAGAGTGACGTGCCAGAAATTTGGTTTCGTCAGAATCCATCTTGCACATTGACAAATCTGCAATTCGCCTGTGCATTGAATACTGCTGCCATATCGGAGTCTGCTACTTCTGCTAGTCATCTCGAGGTTCTTGATAAAATCCAAAAATGGTTCTGTAATGCAATCGATCCTGACTCTGGCATCTCGACTTCAGCCACTTTCCCACTGACGTGACGTGGCTTCCCTCTGTCTTTTCAACAAATAATTTCATGGATTAACACCCATTAGACATTTAGGTTTTACTTTGTCACCAAGACACTCAAGTTTATACTCTGCAAAAAAGATGGCCTGTATTGACGAGGCAGATGACGTAGCTATCACTGCAGACATTGTTACCAATGCCACAGTTGCCTTACATCATCTAGAAAATGCTGTTAACGATTTTGGAGTTTATGCCAGTTCCTTTTAAAATCGAATTTATAAGCTTCAACTAGCAAGACTGATTACAAAGTGTCTTATGTGAAACAATAAAATATGTCAAATATTTACATAATGAGGAAGCGAAATAAATTCTGTTTGAAAATTATGTGAAAATTCGCATAACTAAAGACTGGGCCGCCTTTAACAAAATGGATGCAATTTATAAATTTGATCTACCAGACAACCCCAAACGGAGATACTTTCCTGCCACTACAGAGTCGGTTTTAATGCATGGTGCCATTGCCTGGATAAATAATATAAAATAAATGAACCTAAAAAAATGGAAAAGATTACTTATACACGGAGAGCTATAATCAAGATCTCTTGGGGACAACATCCAAATAAATCACAACTATGTGGATTCATCACTGACCTTTCTACAAGCTTACGTGAAATCAGAACGAGGTTTTTCAGGACTCTGTTGGCGAGTAAAACAAGAACTTGAGTGATCAACTGCTCTGTACGCTTAGTCATGGTTCAAGATGAGCTTGTCGCCCAGTAACCACTTACATTGACCAGCTATGTTATGACACAGAATGTTACCTAAAAGAACTTCCGACTTTGATACATGATCGAAATATTGGCGGGATAGACTAATGAATATTCAGAGCTAGGTCGACCGATAAATATCAGAATAATATGGATATTCACCTACAAACAGCAATGATCAAATTCGAAAAATATTGTTTTTTTTTTAATCGTTCTAGTAAGGAGCTTTCTCTTCATAAGATGGATATAAGATTAAATAGATATCTGAATTTTTAAAGAGTTATTATTTTTTTATTCGCAAATGTAAAATTTGAAACTGTGTCGCCGTCGTTTCTGTCCTTTTTTTCTCAATTCGTTGAAGTACGTATATCTGTACGTAAGTGCAAGGAGTAATAGATAGTGGTTCGGATTGAGGAATCGGAGAACCGAGTTCGAATTCCAGTCGAATCCATTACATACACTTACGTGTTAATATCATTGGGAAAGGTATGAATTCTCTTCTTCGCCCCACAGATATGTGTAAAAAGCAGGACAGACCGGGTTCTATAGGCTTAGATGGTAAATGGTCTACCGCAGAAAGAAATGGCAACATACTGCTGGAAAAAATCTGCCTCTCTCACGTATCTTTCGATACATGTCGCCTAAGCATGTATCACGCATGGCACATAACTGACTAGGAGGCACGGATTGAGGAATCAGAGAGCCGAGTTCGAATTCCAGTCGAATCCATTACATTCACTTACGTGCTATTACCCTTGGGAAAGGTATGAATCATCTTCTTCTATCAGATATGGGTTAATAAGCAGGACAGACCGGGTTCTATAGACTTTGATGGCAACTGCTCTACCGCAGAAAGTAATGGCAACATATTGCAGGAAAAAATCAGTCATGTATCGAAAGATACATGATCGCCGAAGCGTGTATACCGCATGGCACATAACTGACTGACGTGTCTATATCTACCTATTTTTTTTTAAATCGAGGGTAAACCGGATATATATCTACCATTTTGACACCAGTTTAAACCGGACGTACGTCAACTTATTTATTTATTCATTACGACTATTGCCCTATAAGACTTAATTTCAACATTAAATTCTCCAAAAGTGTTGATAGGCTATTAAATTAACCAATCTTACCTAAACAATCTGTTCATGATTAACCAGTGGCTAAATTTATGTTAATCGCTCCGCCATTTTTCGGAGACAGGGATCTGTTTCTGTTTTCCGGTCAATCGAATCGAACTCCCTTCCAATTGGAAACAGAGGTAAGATGATGATTTAATATCAGGACAGATCTTCCTGGCAAAGCAGTTTTTGTTTCATTTATTCTTGCAATTTACGTTTCTTCTCGAGTCTGTCAGTTGAGTGTGTCCATTTATACGAGGCCGCCCGTTATCTTCAATTTTGACTCTCTTATTGGCTTCGCTTAATGAAAGATATACAACCCCGACGCCATCTTGACTATTTTATTTACACGTAGCAATAAGGTGAAAGGATGACGAGGAAAATTTATATCTTTCAACACTTTCTCTCCTATCCTTTCAACAATATTCTTCCACTTTTTCTTCACCTCTATTTGGAGTAGTCTCTCTTTCTCTCTTATCTATCTATCTATATATATTATATATATATATATATAATTTACATATAATGCACTGTTGAAAAATTTCGAGAGATAAAGCAACAACAATAATATTGATAAGGAGAATAATAATATTTATTGTACATAGGTATGCCATTAAGTCAAATAGCAACATATTGGGACGATATGTCAAAAATCGTAATTTTTCAAAACGCCTATATATTTTCCTAACGAGAATATATATATATATATATATATATATATATATATATATATATATATATATATATATATATATACATATATATATATATATATATATATATAATGGATAGCGGCTTGGATTGAGGAATCGCAGAGCCGAGTTCGAATTCCAGTCGAATCCATTACATTAAGTAACGTGCTAATACCCTTGGGAAAGGTATGAATCCTCTTCCTCTCCCTCCAGCTATGAGTAAAATAGTAGGATAGACTGGATTCTATAGCCTTGGATGGCAACTGGTCTAGGAGAAGGACAACTCTGAATTCAAAACCTGCGGAGGGTCGTTTGGGAACCTTGTGGCATTCGGTGCACCAGGTCTCTGTATTCGTCCCTTCAAAAAGTGTGGATGGTCCTGCACGAAGCCTTCACCACTATAATCAAATCCCATGTGCCGGTGTCGGGCTGTCGGTTTCCTGGAAACTGATCTGCTTGACCCTCATACGTCGAATCTCGACGGGAGAGTCGATTATATATATATATATATATATATATATATATATATATATATATATACATACAAAATAAGAAATAATGCAGCATAATTAATACTGTAAAATAGTCGTTCAAAGAATAAATCAAAATAAGTTAATGTAATTAATGGCGAAAAATCTTCGCTAACAGATTCAGAAGGCATTAATCCTTGTTTTTATTAACTGTACTATGGATTAGATGTTCGGTCCATATTGTTCACAAGTACTTTCGGAGAAAACATTCACCATCTTCAAGCATGGATTTTATTTTTCCTCAATTTCAGGCAATTTTGGACACAAATTCCAAGACGACAAAGAATGTGATATTCATCGAAAGATGCTTTATTAAAAAGTTTGCTGTTATTAATATGTAAGAATATTTTTTAAACGTACAGAAATACCACGCTAGATTCTTGAATATTGTAGTAATGCAGTAATTTCTGCACGTTCAAAAAATATGATAAAAATATAGTTTTAAGGTATGCTATATT
>CAHIKZ030002298.1:90000-142500 GCA_903632075.3 Acanthosepion pharaonis | reverse complement strand
AGGATTAAATCTTCGACTAAAGATGTATTTCGCTAAATTTGATTCTGACGATCGAGCCTCTTTAAGTTGCATTGCACTATGCTAACATCATCTTCCATTAAATATCTATAGGCATATCACATTTATTCGGTACCAAAAGATAGAATATATATATATATATATATATATATATATATATATATATATATATATATATATATATATATATATATTGATTAGTACAGGGACAGGCTGAAGAGTAACGTCTTAGCTGTGAATATAAATTACACTACCTTTGAGAACATCGTAATTGATCGTAATGAATGGAAGACTACATACTACAATGGCATCAAGAACAAGGCAGAATCAAACATTGTCAAGCTTCGTCAAATTAGGAAAGGAATAAAATAGCTGCTGCTGTTCCATTGATATACTCCAAGAATCCACACTCTTGCACAATCTGTGGACTTCTTTGCAAATCACTAACAGGACTGAAATGTCACTTGCGACTCACACACAAGGTTAAATAAAAAAGTTGTCGGAACCTCATACGTCAAAAGCGACAGGAGAGTCCATCACACACACACATATATATATATATATATATATATATATATATATATATATTCTATCTTTTCTACAAGTTTTATTTAAAACGACTGACCAAGTGCTACGGTCTTTTTAATTATTATTTTTTTTTCTTTTTTTGGTGTTCTGTTAATTTATTCTTTCGCTGACGTAAATTATGTAGAAATTGTTCAAATATCTTGTATGTCGTAGGGCTTTTGGTATACATTTAGCCAATATCAGACATGTTCCTATTTTTACTTTTAACTGAATGTTAAACCAAATCAAATATTTAGTTAAAAGTAAATATAAAATCATCCTTGATCATGGCTCGATGTATATCAGGACAGCAGATAGTGATTGGCATTGCATTCAATTTTTTTTTTATAAAAGTTGACTGAAAAGTATTGATTCGGAAGAGAGTTCCTCAAGTGAAAAGTGATAGAATGTACAAAGGTGTCGATTTAAAAAATGTTCATGATTTTTTTTTTATGTTTATACGTTCTTTTTATAGATACAAATATTTAAGCGAATGTTTTGTTTATAATAAGCAGTGTTAACGACATTTACCGGCCTGAATGTCCATCAAATGTCTTAGAATATTTCTTGGACTTTGTCCATTTTATAATGTGTGACGTCATTTACATGATTGTTATAATTTTTTCTTAAAGTTGTCAAGTTCAAACATTTAACGATGCGATAGGGGAATTTCTACCGATGTATTATCGTCTTAGAAGCATATGATTAACTTAAAAGATATCCCTAGTTGAAAGTATAAAAATGACTTAGAAAAATATTTAGATTTCGGCATTAAATGATCCTTAGAAGTTGACGAGAAATTGAATCAAATATTACGGCAGAATTTCGGTTTGATTGTTTTTTTTTGTTTTGATTTTACGGCTTATCGACCATTTTAAAATTATTTAAAGTCAAAGCTTATTTTTGGATTATAAGAATCTTTTTTGGAGATAATAATTTTATAATACAAGCCTTACTATTTAACCCATAGCTGGGAGGGAAACAAGTGGATACATAGATTCCCCAAACGTATTTACACGTAAGTGGCTATAACGAACCCGATTGGAATTTCACATTCGAGCCTGTATCCGTTATACCACATGCATACCCACATGCATCTGGCCTTCCACCGGTCACCCATGGTTTAACGTTACTAACTTCGGTAATCGGGCGCAAACCGGTGTTTCGCCGTGGTATGATAGATTGCTGGAAAAAAGAACAGAAACAACACATTATGCAATTAGTGAAGTATATGAAAGAGTGCTTTATATCAAATTCTGTTTTTTTTCTTCTTTCTTTTGTGGGGTTTACCATCAGCCACTTGTGCTCGTGTGAAATACAAAACCATTTTAACTCTTAAAATGCATTCAAACTTATACAGTCATTTTTTTTTTCAAAATATCCGTGAGTAATCGAAGCATAGATGTGAAACTGAATGTTACACGATTGACTGGCTGTGTAGATTAGCAAATCAAAGACTGATAGCCCAAAGGTAAAAGATGAAGCAAGTTAGGCTTGTTAGTAAAATGGCGACAAGAAGGCCAATGCAAAGCCAAAAGATAAAAAAAAAAGAAGACAAAAATAGCTAGACTTAAAATGAGTCACTTGCGAGATAGATAGGTAGATAGATAGATGGAGAGAGAGGTGTCGGATAGAAAGATACTTTTGGTTAGGAAGAGGTTTTCTTGATTATCAAGCGTAAAGAATTTGCCGATTGAACTGTTTGGTTAAGGAATAAGTGTGGCGCGAAAATAGAGGATTTGATGTTGATGAGAAAGAAGACAGACTGTCTCGACTTCGTGTCAATGGCAATGAATAGTGATTTAGAGTAATCACCTCTTAGCTATACGAAGCGAACATTTCAGCTATGTACAAAGGTCACGATATAAAATTAAAATAATTCTTCCTCGGAATTTACCTGGCATTTCAAAACAGAATTAATTATATTTTTTTTCCTAACTCACCGGATTCATACAATAGTCTTATCTTTCCCATGCGACGTCAAGAGTTGATGCGCGGGTGGTGTAAGTGATAGCGTTTCGGAATGCAATATCGGAGAGCAGTGTTCCAATTCACGTCGTGTTAATGTAACGAAGTCGACTGGAATTCGAACAAATACCATTGGGAAAGGTATGAGTCCATTTTCCTCCCAACTATGGGTTAAATAGTAGAACTTGTATAAGGTGAAATCATTATTATTCTAAAAGTAAGAATGTATTAGTGTAATATCCAGCAACAAAAAAATATGTTTCGACTTTAGATAACGCAGAAAACCGTAAAAAACGAATGACTTATTCTGAATCTAAGTAAACATTTGAAATAGTTAATGAAATATTGTTTATCAAACTGTCCTGCCAGCCACAGCAAGGTGTAATAATTTTAGAAAAGCCAACGAACACTTGTTGTCTCTTTCGAAATGTTTGCTGTAATAGAAACATTGTAATCTCAGATACAACTATAGTAACGCCGTTGAACAATACTGGTGCCAGACGCCTTCGAATAAGACTCACAGTAATAGTACGTACTCGATAATAATCGCTCGAATAGTAATCCATATAGTGATCCGAATAGAGAAATAATATAGAGATATAGAGAATAGTGATTTGAATAGTAACAGAGAATAGACTAGAAATGGTGATGATATTATTTACATTACTCGGACTATTGTCCTCATCTTTGTCGCCATATTTATCACAACGTTTCGTTGCCGTTGACAGCCAACAACGGTGTAATAATTTTACCCTTTATTTCAACGAACACTCGTTGTCACTTTCCATAATGTTAATTTCACTTCTGTAAAAACTTTATAATCGCAGATAAAACTATTTGGGTTTTGATTATGAAATTTTTATTGAACAATACTGTGTCAGACGCCTTCGAATATCACTTGTAATAAATATGGCATGCTAGATCATACTCGTTCAAAAAAGTAATAATGTATAATAGTAATCCGTATATGAATAAACCAGACTCTGAGAATAATATATTGAACATTATTCCTATATAACAAAAATTTTATATGATTATCCTTATTTGATATATATATATATATATATATATATATATATATATATATATATATATATATATATGTAATGTGTATTGTATATGTATATATGCATGTATGTATTCAGGCATGTGTTAATGAAAATTACAGAACATTTCCATGAGACTGAATAATGACAGGCTGCCAAAATATACACACACACAAATATATATATATATATATATATATATATATATATATATATATATATATATTATTATTATTTATTCAAACATAAATATGTTTATAAAAAATCACTACATTAATAGCCACTTTGTTTCAACACTTCTGGTGTCTTATCAAGTGATGATGTTGAATGTAGAATAAAAACGTTTTAAAACATGGATAAAATCAATCAAACACCCCTCGCTAAGGGTTTGTCTGTTACATAAGCTGGAATGACCAATCAAAATACAAGTATATGAGAATTCAAAAAACTTGACAACGAACCTTAGTTATAATAATTAATTAAATGCTTTAATGTTAATCATTCTAATTACAAATTAAAATTCATATTAAATTTTACTGTTATATATATATATATATATATATATATATATATATATATATATATATATATATATATTGCAATTGTTAATATTAGAATGTCCGGATTTTATCGATTGCAGAGTATAGTAGGATTCGTTGGACAACGTATGTGAGAAAAAGAGCACAATGACGTAATTTACTCCGCCAGAAATTTGGAAACGGCATGCTGTACTGCTTGGTAATTCGCACCGGAAGCTCCAATGCGAACACTTCAGTGTGTTTGGATGTCTGAGGACAGTGCAGAGGAAAGAATTGGATGATATATGCAGTCAACATAATAGTGTTTCAAGAGATCACTAGTGATGGCGTCGTTATGCCTCCATTCATCTTCAGACTGGGCTTCAGACTCAACACCGAGGCCTATATCAAGTTCATTGAGCTGGTAATACTCTTCTGATTCAATAGGGCGGCTGATGGAAAACCATATGTCTTGCAACAGGACTCTGCACCATGCCATACAAGCAGTAGAAACCAATTATGGCTGTCAGACAATTTCTGCGACGATATCAATTCCTTACATTTGTCCCCCTAAGTCCCCAGGCTGCAACTGCCTGATTATTATGTGTGGAGTGCAGTTAAGCAAGAGACTAACAAAACATCGAACATGAACTGAACGCAAGGATTATGACAGTATTCACCAACAAGGAGACGTCCAGAAAAGATTCAAAAGAACCCGAAGTCGTCTGGAGACCGAGGTTGAAGCCGATGGCGATTTTATTGAATAAATTTACACTTTAGCATTCCAAGACATTTTTGTGTAATTTTGGTAAATATATCGGTAAAAAGGAAATGGTAGTGTTATTTTCATTTTCGCGTAATTCAGACGACAATTTATTCATTGCAGCCTCACTATATAGGCAAATATCTTCAGTCAAGCATGTTTCAATTGAATAATATAGACATATGTCTATTTTCCTGATAATCCTTTCTAATTCTCTCATAAGTTTCTCTAGATGTTAGGCATCAAAAATAAAGGCATTAAATGTTACTCAAATGCATTTAAAACATTGCTACTACACTCATAATAAATTTTGTTCAGTGTTGGCTGGTTGCCTTTTCTATAGAGTGCCTCGAGAATTTGAAATTTGTGCTTATTATTTACATGGTGTAGTATATTGGGGTTGCCAGTAACTATCTCCAATATTGTAAAGGTGGACAGGAATGTGTCTTTAAACGTTGTGCGATGTAAATTGTATCTAACAAATGAAGAGTAAGACGTCTTGATAACGTTGTTGTCGTCAAGGCAACATATGTAATTACTTTTTGGTCGGAGATACAATCACCAAAGGACATTTCGACTGTTATATGTAATGTTGGTCTTTTCCAAAACCCTAGTTAACAGAAAAGAGTTATTGTGTATGATCAAGTTGGCTGTGTTAAATTTTGTATAGTATGTAATTAGTTTTATTTTTTTACAAGGATCGGTGGGAATATATTTGTTGTAGAGTAGTTTTCACAGTGGGGGCTTGTATTTCACTAAGTCGGTCCTAAAAAAGGTTCGACGTACAAAACGTTAGGAACTTGAAATAATAGTTAATGACGCAGCAATCTAGTTGTGGTGGTTGATACTTTAATGTCCGACATCGACTGACTCACCAGCTCACTGAGCTCACTGGCGACTGCTACTACTACTACTTATTATATGTGGGAGAGTCTATTAATAAGAGAATAGGTGTGTTTCAGTATAACAATATTAGTACTTATGAGATTTTTTTAGAATTTTTTAAAATATTGTTTATAGTTAGAATGCATTTGATTACGACATAGTAGGTTGATATGTTTAGGGTTATTTTTAGGAAGTATTAGGTTTTTTTTTTATTTATGTTAATCTTTCTAAATGCTCGTCTAATCTGTTCGTCAATAATGTAATTCGGAAGGTCATTATTAATGGGGGTTTCTTTAATGGGTTTTTTTTTTCATTTAATGTAGAAATTATTTCTGCTTGAGATTAACTTTTGTACGATTTAATAAATTTTGTATAATAGCTATTTTGTAATAGAGTATTCATTTTTATAATTTAGAGTGTACGTGTTTATTCCAATTGTTTCTTATATAGGTAAGTAGTAAATGTATTATTAGTGTCTATCAGTACATCAAGTAAAGGGATCTTATTGTTATCCTTAAGTTCATACGTGAAATTAAGAATGGTGTTATTTTTAACTTTTCTTGAAGTTCATGCATATGTTTTTAACTAAGATAAGAATATCATCTACATATGTTAGAAAGATGGAGGTTACCTTTGTTGTGTTAAATATCTTATTTTCAAGGTTATTTCATCTAGTAGTTTCTAAACGTTGGTCCCAGAATTGAATATATATATATATATATATATATATATATATATATATATATATCATTTATATATTTATATATATATATATATATATATATATATATAATATTTTTAAAAATTTTGACCTACCTAGGTTTCACCTAAACGGATCGTCAGGAAAGTTTGGCTCATCTTTCCTGACGATCCGTTTAAATGAAACCTAAAATTTGTCTGGCTCACTAAATAATATCTAAGTCTGCTCTACAGTTGTATTGAGCCCTTTTGTTAGTTAGTTGTTTACTCGTATCAGGTTTTTTTTTTCTTTGGGCTTCAGACCTGCATCTGTGCGATTTTTTTTCGGCAGAAGTTCATGTTTGTAGCTCTTTCTTTTTTTAAACTTTTTTTTCCCTCGAGATTGATTTGATTAGCAAATCAAAAAATTCGAGGGTTTTTCAAACGAGTCTAGTTATCTATCTATATATCTATCTATATATATATATATATATATATATATATATATATATATATATATATATATATATATATATTGGAAGCATTACAGATAAATTATATATGTAAAAAAAGAATTTTCTATGAATAAAGACAAAACGAAAACTTATCTTAATTACGCATTTCGTCCTCTTAGAATTTTATCAAAGTAAATGTAAGAATCTTATTTTTTGTCACTAAAAATTATATAAAAAGAACAAAAAAAATTCATTAGTTATTCAAAATCCTTAGGTGTAGGAGTGCTCATGAATATTCATCAGGTAAACGGAAAAATCAGACAAGTTCATTGATATAAAGTGATACAATTCAGTTTTAAATAAAGTGAGTTGGTGACGTTTTCCTTTTTTTTTTTTTGTATATATGCAAATTAGTATTTAAATTATTTAGAATTGAGATTGATTTGCCTGTTATATATTTTGGATAACATGATTGTATGGATTTAACTGTTATCAATCCAACCAAATATGTTAGCTCTATCTCAGATACTGATCGCTTTCTCATAATGCCTGTAAAATTTAAATAAAAATATATAAATAATAATATATATATATATAAATATATATATATTTATATATACACAATTTTCACACACACACACACACACACACACACACACACACACACACACACACACAAATATATATATATATACATATATATATATATATATATATATAACAAATATTTTAAAAATTAGAGTTACTCAATTGATTTCCTAAAGCCCCTTTTTCTTTGTTTACTTACGTTTTCAAAATCAGCGTCTTATTTATTATTTATTTATTATTTCCAACTATTTTTTCAATCCAAAATGTTCATCTGAGTTTAAATTCAAAATTAAACTACGATTCATTTAAATATTTTAAATCCAATAATATTACACCTCAACAATAATAGATCTCGCGTAAATCAGGAAATTGAACCCCCCCCCCTAAAAAAATATAAATGGTGTCAACCCAAAATCAATATAATAATTTCAACACTTGAAAATTGCTTCGGCATGAAATTCGGAGTTGGGCAATTAATGTAAATATTATGTATATTTCTTAATATATATATATATATATATATATATATATATATATATATATATATATATATATAATTTAAACATGTTATAAAAATACACTCTCACTAAAATTTTTGTTTTCTGCCCGGAGTAATATTTTCCGATTTCTTCTTGAATTTGTATCGTGATTACGACTCCTCTGTAATAAATTATAACCATGGAATATTAAACAATTATATTCTTACTCTGTCCTGGACATTGAAAAAAATACCTGGATTCTATCATTCTGGGATATATATATATATATATATATATATATATATATATATATATATATATATATATATATATATCCCTACCCATACCAAAAGGTAACTAATAACTGATACATAAAAATACAGTTTTAATGAACACCCAAACACCCCTTGTCTGGATGAATAGATTTCTCTGTATCATTGGAAACGTGAATTATGATTTTTTTAGCTGTGCCTTTTAAAACCCAGTAATTTTAAAAAAAGTCTCCAAAATTCGCTTGAGGATAAAATGGAACTAATGTCTTTAATTTAATTACAAAATTAAATTCAAAGCTTTTAGCTTCCATTTTTGAAACATGGTTAGAACTGTGTAAAATTTTTGAACATATTTTAAATCAATTAATTTTTAATATTAATGCTCTGTAAATTTACATTGAGCACTGTTTTGTAAAAATAAAATATCTATAAGAACACCGGATTATATATCTTACTGTTCTTTATATATATATATATATATATATATATATATATATATATATATATATATATATATATATATATATATATATATGTCTGTGTGTTTATGTGTCTGTATGTATCTGTATGTATGTTTGTGTATGTGTACAGAAGGTTTCTCTAAGTTTATTTCTAGTAGTGTGCCTGTTGCTATCGATCAGGTATTTTCGTCCTGGAGACTATCGAGTGTCATTTAAACTCAATTGTTTTCAAATTGGAACCATGCCGACAAAACTAGGCCAATTAACTGAACAGGTTTAAAATATTGCAACGAGATCGATATATTGAATTTGGAAGCGGACACTGAACTGAATCGTTTAGTTTATTCAAACTTGCTGCTGCTTCAAAAAAAAAAAAAAAACAACAAATTATTAAAGCTTTAGAAGTGATTATCAAACAAGATCACGTAAAAAAAATTTCTTAAAGCAAAACTTTTTTTTTCGCCCGAATCTGTCTTAGATATTTATAAGTCTACCATTCTTCCATGTCTTAAATATTGCTGCCACATATGGTCTGCTGCTATTGCTATATATTTAGAGATTCTTGATCAAATCCAAAGAGGAATAAGCAAGTTCATTAGTCCTAAGATGACATCCCGGCTTCCAACCGCCAAAAAAATTCCCTACCGCAAAAAACATCTTGCTTCCCTCTGTATTTTCTTTGCAGAAGTCTTCTGGTGGCGTTTATTCTTTGTTATCTAGATTTCGTGAATTTAACTCACTACGAGATTTGTGACAAGATCTCATCATTTTATAGTTGAAATGGTTAGATGCAACCGTAAGTTCTATGGTAACAGTTCACGCACTTCTCGCCTGTGGAACTTGCTTCCGGCATATTGCTTTCTGGCCTTTAAAAATCGAAATTGCAAATTTAATCCTTTATCTTTTGTCTTCTTTTATGGTTTTCGCTCATAATTATTTATATTTTTTATTATATTCTTTCACACTCAGTAACCCCTGAATTCTTAGTGGCTTTATTGCCTTGCTTGGATTGAAATGATAAAAAAAAGACACCGAAGCTCTTTACAATCTCTCCCTGTAGCAGGCCAGAATATGTGAATATTTACTTGGATTAGCTAACTCTAACAGACCACAACAGTAAGGAAACTAGAAAAGATGAACCATACAAACATTTCAAGATATGAGAAACGAATTGAACATGTACGAATCAAGAAAGTCGAGAAATATTATACATTAGAATAGCGAAAGATGCTTTCCAAATACTAAGTAATGTATTAAGTAACAGGAAAATTCAGTTAGAAACAAAAAGTATATTGCAGTGAAGGTTGAAAAAAAATCTGCCAACAGATGAAGTAGAGACTTGAGGAAACAGAAATCTTGTTTCTACAGAAGGATGCTGAGTAAACCATGGACTAAACATGTAGGTAACGATGAAGTTTTAAAGAAACAAAAAAGGAAGACTTCTACTTAGAATGAGAAAGAGAACAGATAATGAGGCAATTTTGATTTGAAAATTTGTCATTCCCAAGACATATTTAAGACAAGAGTGACAGAGGAATATGGTGAATAAACCTACCTGACAAAATTATGTAAATGGATGGGAAATTAGGAAATGGGACAGATGGTGAAAAGAAAAATGTTTACTACGAAATACTAAGTACATAAAGTTGTGGAATGCCATGATGGCCCACGCCCTCAATACATACGGTCTGGCATCCCGCTCTCACCCTTTCACTGTCGAAACTATTAAATGTAGCCGTCTCTTCTACTCCAATAGCTTCATGTCTCGCACCTCTCACCTGTGGAACACCCTTCCCTATTCCAGTTTCCCTGAGAGCTATAATCTCCAACTATTCAAATGTAATGTCAATCGACATCTCCAGTTGCCTTGATCTATCCACTACCCTTCTCCTCATCATTTCTTCTATCACTCCTATCTGATCTTGCTCCAAATCTTCTGTAACCTCTTGCGTCCTAGTGGCTTCCCGCCTTGCTTGCGGTGAAACGCTTAAAAAAAAAAAAAAAAAAAACAGACTGCTGAAAATGTGTGAGAGAAATCTGCAGGCGGAGAGGGGGTTGAGAAAGACATCTGTCCTTCCTTGGGTCTAATGTCCGCTGGTTCCAATAACATTTGGGATAATCGCTCTCCGATTGATCATACATAGTTGCTGAAATTCCGCGTGTTTTTTTTTATTTGCAACATATCTACACCCGATATCTACCATCTTGTATTGAATTGAGTTACCATTTTCATAGGCTGGTTAGCAAACACGGCTAAAAATCCCAGTCTGTAAAAGTTTTACATACTAATTTTTAAGGGAAACTCTCCTTATTCAAAGAAATAGATAGATAGATAGATAGATAGATAGATAGATAGATAGATAGATAGATAGATAGATAGATGTATAACTGGAATAGACAGATAGATAAGGTTAGACTGGGATAGATAGATAGATAGATAGATAGATAGATAGATAGATAGATAGATAGATAGATGAATAGATAGATAGATTCTTAAACAATGGTATAGATATATAGATATATAGATAAAGATAATGGCATAGCTAGCTAGCTAGATAAGCAAAGACAATAGTATAGATAGACAAAGATAATGGCCTAGATAGATAGATAGATAGATAGATAGATAGATAATAGAAACAAAGATGGCATGAATATATAGATAGATAATAGATAGATAGATAGATAGATAGATAGATAGATAGATAGATAGATAGATAGAAACAAAGACAATGGCATAGATATATAGATAGATAAAGACTATGGCATAGATAGATAGATAGATAGATAGATAGATTTATTTATTTTTGGAATAAACTGATAGGTATAGAGATCCATAACAAAATCCATAGCTATGAATAATTCTGAAAAACGTACATATAGCTATCTGTTTAAAATGTAGTTGGCCAGGGAAGAAGGATTCAAGCCTTTCCCAGAGACATTTGTGCGAAAATTAGTGTAACGAACTCCACTGGGATTCATTACCTTACCTGCACATCTATTTTCGTATTTCTTTATTTCTAACCACACGAAGTCCCAAAATGAAAGATCTTTTTTGCACATTTTTCACAATAATAAAAAAACTTAACAGAAGTAACTGCTCAGTTATTTTTAATGTAACATTTATGAGTGAAGAACTGCTGTTCAAATTCAAAGAAAACGCATATAAGAAACCCAAAAGACGAACGATTTTCTCGGGCACGTTAGAGAACTAAAGAAATGGCGGCACATGAAAGGGACGGTTATATCAATCTATCTTGGAATGCTGTGAGTAATCGTCAAAAGACTCATCATAGTGGAAATGGAAGTTCAGAGAAGAATAAAGACCATTCTAGACAACGGCATACCAACAAGACAGCTAGTACAAAAATTTGATAAGAAAAAACCGTTAGTAACGAAAAAGAAACGTTCTGGACTGCTATATAATGACCAATCTCTTATTCCATTCCTGAGAAAAAGTAACTAGCCCAGGAAAGACAATACTACGTTTTGAAAGGCCAAGTTTTCAGCCACAAAACTTTATTTTTCAACATCGCCAAAGAAAGTTGGTGCATTTCTACAGCGACGAATCAAGAGCCAGTATGATGTTTTCTTAAAACTTTGCATTATGTGAGATTGTCAAGATAATAAGTTCCATCCTTGAGTTCGCCAAGTACCAACCCAAAAAACGCAGTTGAAACAGGAGTAAGCACTTCTAATATAATGAAGTGACCTTGTACGGTTCTTCTTTTATGTGCCGTGTCCCTTTAGGACGTAAGTGAGCATGGTCCTCCGCATCTTCCTGTCCCTTGTGGCTCTTCATAAATTTTGATTTTTTTATTTCTTACAAGCCCTGTTCTACCATTCATTTACTCATGCTCATTAAGTATGTTACACGCTGCTTTCGCTCACTCTGTAATATGAATATCAAATTTTCCAAGCCCTTCTTCCTGATTCCGTACCCCAGGAATTTGAACTACATCTTCTTGATATTATGTATGTTTCCTTTTTGTTTCCATATTCTCTAAAACCTCGTCGTTGTTCACATGTTCGGTTCATGGTATCGTCAGGATCTTTCTGTAGAACCAGATTTCTGTTGGTTCAACTCTCGTCTTCCTCTTTGAAGAGATTGTCGAACATTCGCTGCCATATAGGAGAACAGATATGACGTAAGAGTTCAATACTTTTTTCTTTGTTTCTAACGGAATTTCTCTTGTCTTTTAATACTCTGCTTCGCTTTCGGAATGAATCTTTGGTCATTCCAATATCTCTTCGGATCTCAGTGCCGCACTTACCGCCCTCTGTTGGAATACTCCCCGGATATTTAAATTTTAGTTCTTGTTTGATTTTAGTATCCCCGAATCGTAATTTGCATTTTGAGCTCACTCTTTTCCAGATAACCATTCATTCTGTCTTTTTGTAGTTTATGCTTAGTCCTTTCTTCTCGCTTTTCTTTGCAAATTTCTGTAGGAGCTTATGTAGTTTCCTTTCCGTGTTTGCTATCAACACTTGTCATTACTAATACTAACACGCGACGAAGTTTCTTTTACATAAAATTATATTCAAATTCATACTTCCGCAATTCCCATCAGTCTATGAATATGTGTGTGTTTGGCGCACGCATTTACGCGCGTCGAGAGGTTTCATTCTCCCATTTTTCGTAAACCTTACATTCTCATCTGCGATAGTTGAGAGACTGTCCTAATATTCGCTGAGCCAGGTGTGTATTTATATATAGCCTATAATTCATGTCTTGCTCAAACTTGCAACCCAAGTGCTAACGTTCCGGTCAAGTGAATCTACTCGGCGACTAGGGGGTTACTTCAAATCAAATCGGAATATTCGTTCCTTTGAGGTGTTCAGTATGACATTAAATGCAATGTGTCTTCTGGTATGATGTGGAAGGGGAGAGGCACTACACTAAATAAAAAAAAGAACAAGAAGAGGTATCCCTAGACTTGGACAGCGGAACGAGAAAAATGCACCTGCTTAGATTAAACAAAGGCTTCAGCTCGAAATTAGCTAAAGTTTACCCGTATTAACAGACACCTGAAGAAAAAAAAACCGTACGGTGCCCAACAGCTGTGGCGTTGTTAATAGAAAATAAGATCTGGACTTTAGATGGAATGTAAATAATAATTATCATTATTATTATTTTTTATTAAAATTTTTCTATATTTTGTATCCTGTAGATCCGGCTCCATTTTTCTCTAGGCCCTTTAAAAAAATTGTCATTTAAATGATAGCACTTTTCTTAGTATATTGGATTTTCTTAATGACGATCTTCTGGGCAAAAAATATGTTGATGTTACGTGGGACACGTTTAAATAGGTTGTGCAAAATTTTATTTTTAATAATGTCGTTTTTGCCGTAATTTTTAACGTCAAAAACGACATTATTAATCATTATTTTCTTTCTAACAACTTTATATTATTATTTTGTTTATTCCTTTTCTCCGATTTTTCTTGTTGGTACAATCTCAAAAAGATCATTTTCCATTTCTGTTAACCTCTATCTCCAGGTCCTCATATTTGGACAATTTCTCGATAATATTTATGGAATACATTCTATCAGATGGTACTCTCTCTGTCAATAACCATAAATTTCCTGAATTTATTGTCTTTTATGATAATATCAGGTCTGTTAGTTTTTTTTTTATTTCCATTTCAATTTGAATTGGCATGTCCCAGAGGATAGTTGCATCGTAATTTTGAGTAATTGTGCCTGGTTGGTGCTCATACCATCTCTCAGTGGTTTCAGTTTTGTGCTTCTTGTATATCTTCCAGTGCACCTATCTCTCTACTTTCTTATGTATCTGGGTATATTCATTTTTTGCCAGTTCTGGAAATCCTGAGATAATATGGTCGACAGTTTCATCATATTTTCCGCAGATCGTGTATTTCGCATTAGTTCCATCCTTGATTATGTGACAGTAATAGGATCTGGTTGCGAGGCTTTAGTCCTAAGCTACAACAATTAGGCCTTCTGTCTCAGCTTTCAACCGGGGGCTCCCTAGCCACTGTTGTGTTTTCTTTCTTTCTTTTTATGTATTTGCTATGCAACGCCTTTTCCACCCAGTTTTTTTTTTTTTTTTCTTATTTATTTTTATATATTTTTTTTATTTTTTATTTTTTTTATAATTAGAAGGCGCAAGTTCGAATCCTTCCGGCGGGGAACATTTTCTCTATCTAGTTTTCTTGAGTGTGCAAGGCGGGAGACGAAATAAAACATTGTTTAAAATAAACGATTTGTCTCCTCAAGTACGGCTATCCACTAAAAATGAAGTTTAAGTTTACACATTTTTATTACTTTGATTTTTCAAGTCCTCATAATTTGGTAGTTTTTGAAATTAATTTTTAGAAACAGAGAAATCCCCTGATCAAGTCCTCAATTAGTTGGCAGGTTCCTTTTTGGAATTTTTTTTATGATTATGATCTGGTCTATTTGCATCAATTTTCTTGTCTGCGAGGTTTGGAAATTTCCACACGATAGTAATTCCATCGCCATTTTTGACATCATTCAGGTGGTGTTTGTACTACGTATTCGAGACAATAGTTCGAACAGGTTTCATGTCCTAGCCTATCATGTTGTTGTCGTTATTATTATTATTATTATTATTATTATTATTATTTACTTGGGTTTCTGCTGTATATACATTTTCTTCCGGATCCCAACCTAAGGTTTGAAATGCCTTCACATCTTTCATTGATCATTTTTGTCTAAAAACACCTAAGATTACACACATTTTACATAGAAAAAGTTCTTCTTAATGTTTGAGCTGTACTTGTAAGTGCATTCTTTTATATATGTTTTTTTTTTCTTTAAGGTATGGGCTGCCAGGAATTCCTTTAATGAGTGTATCGGAACCGTTTTTAATCAAGGGCTCCAACTACAACTGGAATTTTTGATGTTCTCATGTGCCACATCTTTTAGATTTCCACTTCAAGATCCTTCTAGTTTGATAGTTTTTGAAATTTCAAAGATACATTAGAGTCTGCAGGGAGTGCCATGTCAATATGGAAGAATATTCTGTTCTTGTTGTCTTTGATTACGATGTCTGGGTGATTAGCTTTGATTGAACTGTCTGTGTGTATCGTAAAGGTCCATAAAATTGTTACATTTAGTCTATCTGTAACTTTTTTCTATTACAATTTTTAAACATACAAGTTTCTTCTTCTTCTCATTATTATTATTTATTATTATTATTATTATTGATTGTTTTTTTGTTTGTTGTTTTTTTTTTACCTAGAAAGGGTTACAGAACGAGGAATTTTTTTTTTATTTTTATGGATAGGTAATATTTATAGCATCAACAAAACACAATATAAACCAGGTTTTATATTTGATGTAATAAAAAAATGCTAAATGGTGGACTACTATTTAGACAAAATAATATCCCCAAAAAGTTTTCCAACGTATTTGTGATATTTTAATTTTACCCATTAGTGTTCATTAATTTTAACAATTATTATTATTATTATTATTATTATTATTATTATTATTATTTTTTCTTTGATTTCTGGCGTTTACACATTTCTTTCCGAGTCCCGCCCAGGGACCTAAGGTTAGAAATGGCGTCATGACACTTTCCACTGACAAAAAAAAAAAAAAAAAAAAATTAAATTACATAGATAAAGCCCTTCGTAAAGTGTGGGCTGTACTTGTCAGAACAATTTTTTGTATCTCCTTGAGGCATGGACTTCCAGGAATCCCTTCAATTAGTCTACTGCAATCTTTTCCAACCAGTCCTAGGGCTCCAACTACAACAGGGATTGTTGATGTTCCCATATGCCACATTTTCGAGATTTCTATTTCAAGGTCCTTGTATTTTGACAACTTTTTGAATATCTTCAAAGATACATTGCAGTCAGCAGGGACTGCCATATCAATAAGGAGGCACCGTTTTTGTTTGTGGTCTTTAATAACAATATCTGGGCGGTTGGCCTTGATTGTTCTGTCAGTGTGTATTGTGTAGTCCCATAGAATTGTAACAGGTCCTATCTCCGTAACCGGGTCTGGGTGGTGTTCATACCAGTTTCTTTCAGTTTCCTTCCCGTAGAAGTTGCAGATTTTCCAGTGCAGATATTGGCCCACTCTGTCATGTCGGGTTTTATATTCAGTGGGTGCCAACACCGTACAACCTGATACAAGATGAGCGATCGTTTCTGGATATTTATCACAGAATCTGCATTTTGGGCTGACACAATATTTTAGTATATGTGCTTGATAATTCCTAGTTAGCAAGCATTGGTCCTGCGCAGCAAGGATAAAACCTTCAGTTTCCGCTTTCAACCCCTGCACTACGTAGCCACTGATGGGTACGGGTTTTGTCTACGTCAGCTTGTTTGGTACGGGCAGAGTATTGGCCATGAAGCGGTTTATCTTGCCATCGCTTCTGTATCTGGTCGGTTGCATTCGTCTTTGCTGTCTTTTTTTAATATTTTGCAGTTTCAGCCGGTGTATTGTGCTGTAGTTGCATCTCTACGCCCATTTGAAACTCCATTTTCAACTTGTTAGTTTCCTTTATTACGGAATAAAGACGCTTACTACTTTCATGTTGCTTCCATCGTCCAGTCTTCTGTAGTTTCTAGGTATCTTTGTAGGCCAGTTGTCGTAGTTTTGTAGGACAGTTCTAGTTGAACTAATCCTCTACCTCCTTCGGATCTGGGCACATACAGACGGTCAACATCAGCTTTGGGATGATGCATGTGATAGCAAGTGAGAAGATTTCTCTTTTTGGCGTCCATTCGCTTAATTTCAGTTATGGTACAGTTAAGGACATTAAAGCTGTATTGCAGCACAGGGACAGCCAATGTGTTTATGGCTGATATTCTGTTTTTTTAGTTTATTCAGCTCAGTATTTAGTACCAGACGCACACGCCTGTAGTACTTTTTCTACCTTTTTCCTTTTATTTGGGGGTGTTGTATGCCATCTCCTTCGTTAATTCCTAGGTATTATAAGCTTCACCATGTTCCAGTTCCCTAATTTTTGTGACAAAATTTATTATTATTATTATTTTATTTGATAATTTTATTTTTTGTTCTTATTATGATTATTAATCCCCCAGTTTATATAAATAAACATTAAATTCCAATTTTAAAAATATTCACAGATATTTAACTGAATAATCGTTTTTTGTTTGACAGTCGCAATGGCATTCCATTTTAGGTAAAAATGCAAGAATCGGCATCCCATCGAATAACTTTTTTCATATTTTTTTTTTAATTACAGGAATTTTTTGTTACAGCATTGTGTTTGCTTTGTTATATTTCATTCATAAAATACCATCAATATTATCAAATTATATATATATATATATATATAAATATATATATTTGCTTTATATATATGAATTTATTTCAAAAGACTTGGTCCTTCAAATTAATATGTTTTCTAAATTCAACGAATGCATATTTAACTTTTTTTTTTGTTTTTCATTTTCTAACATTAATTTTGTGATGTCCTACGTAGACCTAATGAAATGCATTTTCTTTTATTTAAGAAGATTGATTTTCCTTAATATAATGCATGTACATGTCTCTTTTTTTATCTTCTTTCAGCATTGATTAACCGGCATAAAATTTGATTTTGCAACATAAAATTTTCAAAATTCTTGATTGAACAAAAATTTTTTTTTTTATATTTTTTTTAAAAAAAAATGAGATTTAATCAAAATAAAATTAATTTGGGTTTTTGTTATAAAATTTTAAATTTCAAAACTTTATATGAAAATAAATTTTTTAAATTTAAAATTCTTTTTTCATTATCAAATTTTTTTTTTCGTTCTTTTTATCCAAAATTAAAAAAAAATTAATATATGGAATTTTAAAAAAAAAATATAAAAAATATTTCTCTCAAATTGTGTAAAGGATGTTTACAAAAAAAAAATTTGAAAAAAATAAAACAAAATTTATTCCATATTTACATATTTAAAAATGATTCATTCAAATTTTCATTTTCTTTAATATTACTATTTTTAGTCAAATAAAATGTAGAAGATTTTCTAAATATAATTTTTATTTTTTTCTTGATAATTTTTTAATATTTAGAAAGATTTTTTTCAATTGACTGATGTTCATTTTAAAACATCATTCTTTAAAATTAAATTGTTTGAAAAAGAAATTATTTCTGACAATGTTCCAAATAATTTTGATTATCATTTTTAAGTTCTTCAGATGTTGAACAAAATGGGTCTTCAATGGTTTCTTATTTATATTTAAAAATTTTTTTATAAAATTTTAAATAAAAATAATTTTTTTAAATTACTATATATTAAATTTTTTGTTTTTTTAACGACAAATATTAATAAATTGATATAAATTATTTTTAATTCAAAAAATTAAAAAATAAAAAATTAGTAAAAATTTTCAAATGATTAATGGACTTTTTTGCCCAAAAATTTATTAATTGCAAAAAAAATAATAAAATTCTTTTCATTTTAATTTAAATTTCTTTTTTTATTTGATTAAATTCAGGTTCAAAATCTGAAATTATATATATATATTTTTAGTTTAATTAAAAAAAACCAAACTTGAATATTTACTTTTCAATGTAATTACGTTAATATATATTTTGCGAAGCGTTTTTGGTTTTTTATATAAAAAAATTAAAATTGGGATTTTTATTAATTTTTTTTTTTTTTTTTAAATTTTCATTTTCCAAATATGAGGAAATTTTACATTTTTATTTTAATTATTTTTTTTATAATATTTATCTAATTTTTTCAAAAAATTTTCATATTTTGAATAGAAATATTCCAATTGGCTTTATTTAAATGACTTATGCTCTTGGATTCGAGATATTTCATTATTATAGTCATAAAAATTATTTAAAAAATTTATTTTATTTTTTATTTTTGAATTTCATTATAATGCATTTTTAAAATTTAATATTTTTTTATTTTTTTAAAATAATTTTTGTTTTTTCAATAAATTTTTTGTTGACTGAAAAATGATGAATATATATAAATATATATATATATATATATGGCTGACATAAATTATTACTGCGCATTGTTTTGAAATTGATATTGGAATTTAAAATGTTTTTTGTTTTTCAGATTTAACATTTTATGATTTATTTTTATTAATTCAATTAAAATAAAATTTAAAAATTTTCATATATTAAAATATATTTTTTTGTTCGAAATTAATTAAACATTTTATTAAAAAAAATTATGAGAAAAAAAATCTTATTGAAATGTTATGTATTAGATATATTAAAAAAAAAAAATTTAAAATTATCTAAAAAAAGATTTTTAAATTTGGCTAAATTTATCCTGTCATTTTATTTAATAAATTTTTTTATTAAAATTCAAATTTAAAATAAAATTTTTTCCATTCCTAATATTTAATTTATCAAATATACCGTTTTAAATTTCTTATATAATAATATATAATATTTTTATAATATATTTTAATATAAACGTTTATTTAAAATTGATTTTATATTCATCTATCTATCTATCTATAAATGGAAATATCTATCTATCAAATTTAATATTAAATATTCCTATATATTTTAAATATATATATATATTTATTGAAGAAATTTTTTAAAAGGAAACATTAAACGTACATTTTTTATAAATTAACCATATTTAATATTCGAAATTTAAAAACCCAAATTTATGGCTTATTTTCTTTCATTTTCATTATATATTTTAAATATAAATAAATATAATAAATAAATAAAAATTTTGTAGATTTTAATAAAAAAACATTAATGGTCGAAAATTTCATATTTTCTGATTTTTACCATTTTTTTAAGTCTGTCTATATTTCTTTCAAAAATAAAGATGAAAAATGGTTGAACATGGTAATTAATATTAATTTCAAAGTAATTTTATCATTTCACAAAACATTAGAAAAAATTAAAACTTTTTAAAATGTAATTTTTAAATTGATTTTTATTTGTTTTTGAAATATTTTTTTTTTCCCAAAATCCAAAATAAAATAAGAAGAAATAAAAATAATATAAATTTTTGTTGCATTAATTTTTTGTATATAAAATTATTTTTATAATTTTTTAATATGAATATAAAAAAAAAGATTTTTTTGAAACTTAAAAAATAGAACTTAATAAGAATCTTTTTTATATTTGTAAAATTTCTTCCCCAACATTTTAATATATGGATTTTACATTGAATTCAATTTATAAAATTTTTTTAATTTCAAATGCTGATTTCAATGACAAAATTATAATAAATAAATATATTAAAACTTTTTGATTTTTATCAAGAAATTCAAGTATAATGAAGAAATGAATTTCCATTTGTGTTTAATAATATTCAAAAATAAAACCTAAATTAAATGCAGACTAGATAAATTGAAATCTGATTTTTTTTCTTACAATTAATAATTTAGCAAAAAAAAAATTGATTTAAATAATGTTTAAAATTTATGTTTTTATAAAATTAGGCAAAAAGGCAAAAAATCATTTCGTTTGGTTTAGCATCAAATTTTTGAATTGACAGAAGGTTTTAATATTATCAATATTTTTTATTTACATTTTAATAAAAGAAAAAAATTGAGGATATTAAACTAATAATTTTAATCGAATATATTTGGATAATTTTGTATTTTATATAAATATAAATAAATTTTTTAGTTTTTGAAAACATTATATATATGTTTACTTTCTGATTCAAACAATTTTTTGTTTTAAAGAGAACCATTATTTAATCTATTTTGATAAAAAATATATTACTTTAATGATTTAATTTTCATTTTTTAGTTGATTTAAAGATTGTCAATTGAAATAAATTTATATAAGGAGCAAAATGAAAAAAGATGTTTGTCTTTTAAGAATTTAAAATTTAAATAAAATTTTATTTTGGGGTAAAAATTTATGTTGTTTTTTATTGGCACTTGTAAATAAGTTCAAATGAAAGTAAATGAATTTTTAAAATAATATATTTTCTCTTGAGAAATTTTTGCCATGTCAGGAATAAAGAAATTTTATATTTTATTTTATTTAACATATTTACCTTGTCAAAAAGAATTTATTTGAAAAAATGTCATTTTTAGAAAGTTTCAAATTTAATTCTTTTTCAATTAAAAAGCTGTTTAATTAATTTTTCTATATTATTTTAAATATTGGAACTATTTTACATAAGTTAGATTTAATTTAAAAAAATATGGAATGAAATTTAGTTCAAATTTTTTTTTAAAACTTATTAAAATTTTTTTTTATTTTTTTAATTTTGAAAGGAAGTTTGAAATCTTAATATTATAATTTCTTTAAAAAAAAAATTTTAAATTTTAAAATTTTTCAGATAAAATTTTTTTAGGTAATTGCAAATATAAACTTTTATATATTAATTACAAAATCATTTTCATGGCAATATTTTTTTTCAAAATTTAAAAAAGAATTCAATGAAATTGGTTTCAAAACGAACATTCTCAATTGAAATTTTATTGAATATCCTAAAAAAACGACATAAATTTTAATGAAAATTTAAAAAAAATTTGAATATATATACAAATTTTCAAAAAATTCCTAAATATTTTATTTTTTATTTTAATTAAGAAAAACGTTAAATTTTTAATGGCGAATTTAAATTATCTGCATATATATATTTATATATATATATATATATATAATTATATATATATAAAATAATGGGTAAATTGTCGCCATTTTATATTTTTTATTTCATTTTTAATTTTTGTTTGTTTTTTTTTTGTCGACTGCACAGTATAGTAGGGTCAGTTGGGCACCATCTGTGAGAAAAAGAGCACCATGACACAATTCACTCCACCAGAAATTTGGAAACAGCATGCTGTACTGCTTGGCATTCATGCTGGAAGCTCCAATATGAACATTTCAGAGTGTTTGGGTGTCAATCTGAGGACAGTGCAGAGGATTTGGAAAGAGTTGGATGAGTCTAATGGTGATTACAAAGGTACGGCAGCTTGAAAAATCACTAGTGATGTTCTGATAAGAAAAGAACTCCATTCATTTTTTGGTGAGGGGCCTCAGACTCAACACAGAGGCCTACATCAAGTGCCTTGAGGAGGTAGTGCTGCCCTGGGTCAAGAGGGTGGCTGCTGGAAGACCCTATGTCTGGCAACAGGACTCTGCACCATGCCACACAAGCAGGAGAACCCAGTCATGGCTATCAGGCAATTTCTGCAACCACATCACCACTCACAACTGGCCACCTAACACCCCAGACTGCAACCCCCTTGATTATTATGTGTGGGGGCACAGTTGAGCAAGAGACCAACAAAACTCCTTGTAACACCAAAGATGAACTGAAGGCAAAGGGATTATGGCAGCATTCACCAACTTAAACAAGGAGACCATCCAGAAGAGTTGCAGGAGATTCCAAAGTCGTCTGGAGGCCATGGTTGAAAGCCAATGGCGATTTTATTGAATAAATTTACTCTTTTAGTATTTCAAGATATTTTTGTGTAATTTTGGTAAATATATCTGTTAAAATGAGATGTCAGTGTTATTTTCATTTTTTTAAGTAATTTAGATGACAATTTATCCATCGCACCCTGTATATATATATTTATATATATATATATATATATTTATATATTAAATTTTTTATAATTCATTATATAATATATTAATAAAATATTTATATATATAAATTTTTTTTTTTTAAAAAAATTTCAATTTTTTTGAATAATAAAAAAATTTAACTATTTTATTTTAAATTTTATTCTTGAAAAATATTAAACTTAAATTTTTTTCAAATAAATTGAAAATTAATTTTTTTTAAAATTTTTCAATATTTAATTGGTTCTTTTTATTTATTTTAAATTAAAAATTTATTAAAATTTTTTTAATTTAAATTTTAAATATTTATATTTATTTTTAAAAAAAAAAATTTTTAAAAGTCATCATATTTTATATAAATATATATTCAATTTATTTTAATGTAAAATGTAAAATTAATTAATTTTATTCATTTGGCATTTAAAAAAAATAATTAAAAAATAAAGTTTGAAATATTTGTAGTTTTAAATATATCTTTTACAAAATTTTTTTTTTAAAAATTAAAAAATATTTATATGATAATCAAAATTTTTTTTAATTAATTAATTTCTTAAATATATGTTTATTTATTTAATATTTATATATATAAATTTTGGATATAAATTAATAATTTAAAAAATAAAAAAAAATAAATATAAATATTTATTTTTTTTTTTAATTTTGTATTATTTCTATTTTAAATTTATGTATTTTTTTTTTTAAAATATTTTTTAGTTTTATTTTTTAAAAAATATATTTTTTTATATAAAAAATTATATATGATAATATATAAAATATATATATTTATATTTATATTTTTAAATAATTTTTAAAAAAAAAAAATAAAAATCATTTTGTTAAAAACAAAAAAATTTTTTTTAAAATTTTATTTTTTTTTGCTATAAAATAACTGGAAAATAAATAAATAAAATTTTCAATTCTAATGAAAAATTTAATATTTAAAAAATAAAAAGGTAATGGTTTATATTTATTTTTATTTTTCATTTAAACAAAATTAATATATAATTTGGCTAAATCAAAAAAATTATAATCAAAAAATAACAGTGTCAAATTTTAATTTTTTTTTAAAATTTTAATTGAATTTTTCATGATTTTTTAAAAATATAATTTTTATTTTTAATTTATTTTAGTCAAAAATATTATAATTTTTTACATTTTACAAAAAAATTCAATTTCTTTTTATTTTGGAAGTTTTAAATCAAAATTAAATATATTTCAAGTAAATAAAAAATAAAATTTAAAAATTAATTTTATTTTTTTATTTGGCTCATTTTTTGGTAATTTTTTTCATAAATAAAACAAATAAAATATATTTAATATTGAAAATTTATTTTTCTTATTATAATAGATATTTTTTTTAATTAAATATTAAAATAAATTAATAAAAAAAAAACATTCAAATTAAAAATTTTCCATCATTTTATTACTTTTTTTTTTTTATGAAAATAAAATAGATTTTTTTTTTTTAAAAAATTTATTTCTAAAGAATTTTTTTTTTAAATTTTTTTTAAAATTTATATAAATTATATTTTTTTCAAAATTTTATTTATGGATTTTTTTTTTTTTTTCAAAATATTTATTTTTTTTTATTTAAATAAATGAATTTTTTAAATAAATATGTTTAAAAATTTATATTTGATTTTGAAAATGAAATTTTGTGTTTTTAAATTGTTTTTTCATTTTTGATTTATTTTTATTTCAAATTTAATTTTTCTTTAAAAAACTTTTGATTTTGATAATTTTAAATGAAAATTTTTTTTGAACAATTTTTGAAATTTTTTTGATCATTTATTTTTAAATTTTTATTTAATTTTTAAATTAATTTTTGTTATATTTTTTTTAAATTTAGAATATTTTGAAAAAAAAAATAAAAATAAAAAAAAAAAAAAAAACATTTAAAATTAGATTTTTTTAAATATTTATTTTATTAAATCAAAAAAAATGATATATAATTTATTTATTAAAAACAAATTTTAATGTAAAATTTAATATATTAAAAAAAAAAAAATTTTAATATAATTTTTATTAAAATTTGGATCTTTTAATAAAAATAAAAAGAAATTTTTTTTATCAAAAAATAAAAATTAAATCATTCACCTTTTTTTTGAAATAAAATTTAAATTTATTTTTAATTTTTTTAAATATTTCAATTTGAAATTTTTTGAAAAAAATAAAAAATTTTTTAATTTTAAAAAATGTTTATATTTTTAAATAAATTTTTGACATTAAAATGTCAAATGAAAAAATAAAAATTAAATATTATAGGATTAAAAAAATTTAAAAAATTTGTTTATCCTAAATAAAAAAAAAACTTAAATAAAAAAATTTTTAAATTTTTAAATTTATATGAAATTCCATGAAAAAGATTGATAATATTTATCAAATTTTAAATAATGCAAATTCAATATTTTATCTTTTTATATTTTTTATTCAAAAAAATTTTGAAAAATTTTAAATATAATCAATTTAATTTTAACATTTTGCTTTTCATTTTATATTTAAAAATTCTATAAAAATAAAATTTTAAAAAAACAAAAAAAGTTTAAAATTTTTATATAAAAATGAATAAAAAAATATATATATTTTTTTTTTTTTTTTTAATAATTTTATCTGAAAAATCATAAATTATGTTTTTTCTTATATTTATTTTATAAATTATTTTTTTAAAAGTCAAAAAATTGAAATAATCAAATTTTTTTGAAAAAAACAAAAAATTCATCTATATCAAATAAAAATTTTTAAATAAACATTTTTAAATATATATATAAATTTTAAAAAAAATATATAAAATTTGATTTTTTTGTTAAAAAAAATGCTAATATTAGAATTTTCAGAAAATTTCTCAAAAATAAATTAAATCATATTTATTGTTTTTTTAAATAAAATTAATTTTTGAAATTTTTTTTTATTTTTTTTGTAAATTAAAATTTTTATTTTTTCATTTTTTTTTAAAAAATTTTGTTTTTGAGTTTTTTTTATATTTTTTCCAAATTTTTCCATAATTTTTTTTAATTTTCTTTTATTAACTTCTTTTTACACTAAATCTTAAAATTAAAATTCAATAAAAAAAAAATAATTTTAAAAAATAAATTTCTTTTTATGAAATGATAATATTTTTTTTTTTTAATAAAAAAAATTTATAAATATTATTTTTAATATATATATATATTTATATATATATATATATTTATATATATATATTTATTTTTTGATAATTGTCTTCATAAATTTCTAATTTTTATTATAAAAAAATAAAATTGAAAATATAATATATATTTTTCATGTTTTGTTTATAATTTAATTTAAATATAAAAAAATTTTTTTAAGATCCTAAATTTTAAATTTAAAAATTGGAAATTTTGAAAATTTTTTTTTTTTATAAAAAAATAAATTTAAAATGTTGAAAATTTTATAAATGTATATTTGTTATATTTATAATATTTAATTTATAAAATTCATTTTTAAAAAATTTCCCTAAATATTAAAGATAAAATATATATATTTTCTATTTATATATATATACATGATATAATTGTAAAAAAATATAATTTTGAAACAAATTTTTTTCAATAAAGATTTTTTTTTGATTTAAAAAAAACTTTTTTGATAAATTGAATTAATTTTTTAATTTTTTAAAAAGTTGAAAAAATTCTAATTTGAAAAAATTTTTTAAATTTTATTAAATTTTATTGATATTTAAAATTTTTTTTTTGATCAATGATTTTTCAAATTATTTATAAAAAAATTTATATTTAAATGATTAATTTGATTAGCTGGATTCATAAAAATAAAATTAAAATAAAAATTTTCATTTAAAAAAATTTGGACTGAATTAATATAAAAAAAAAAAAAGTATTTTCTATATATATATAATCTGATAAATCCATTTATAAAAATTTAAAATATAACTGAAGACAACCAAAATCCCTTTTTTTTTTTTAAATCATTTTTTTCAAACCATTTAGAAATTGAATTTCAAAATTTTCCTGATTTTAATTTAAAATAACTGATGAAATAAATTTTAAATCCTTGTAAAATTTTCCAATTTATTTTTATTTTATTATTATTTATATTTTTATATATAATATTAATATATTTGATAATTTTCATTTGTTTTTGAAATTTCCAAAAAAATTCTTTTCAAATTCCTAACATAATTTTGCAATCATTATTTTTTGCACAAACGAAAATATATAAATTTATGATCATATTTATATATATATATATATATATATATATATATATATATATATATATATATATATATATATAACTATATATATAAAAATATATTATATTTCTATTTGTATAAAAATGCCTGAACTGTAAAAAAAAATAATAAAAAAAAAATAAAAATTATAGTTTTAAAATATTTTTTAAATTACATCATTTTTTAAATGACAATTGATAATTATATTTTGAATATGTCTTGAAAATGGTTTATTAATTTACCGAAACGTCCGACGTTAATATATTATTAATTTTTTTTAGCATAATTGTATATATTTGATTTTTTTTGTTTTTTATGTTTTATTTTCATAAATATTTGCTCCTATATATATATATATTTATATATATATATATATATATATATATATATATATATATATATATATATAATATATATATTTATATATTTTTTTTCATAGATATAATTTATATAATTACATAATCCATTTATTAATTAAACAGTATTAATTAAATATACCGGCCTTTCCTGTTCAGACCCATCAGAAATTTTTAAAAAATTTTCTCAAAAAGGAATCGAAATTTTGTAACCTTAATGGGAACCATCATTTTATCCGATAAATTTCAGCCACAGGGAATCTTTGGTTAGCAAAGTCATCTTATAAACCCATAATTTATAAACCTGCATTCTTTGTTCAATTTTCTCATTTCAGTCTATCTAATATGCACTCAGTTTCGAAAGAGGCATGACAAGTAACTAGAAAAATTTACCTAAACGAAATAAAAGGTTCAGTTCATTAAAATAATCACCTGAAAAAATATAAAATGTTTAAAATGAGCAGCCTAAATGTCGTGAATATGACAAGAAAAATATAACAACAGTCCGAACAATTTAAATATGTATAAATAAACAATTATTCAATGTCATTTTAAATAAAGACAATTTTATAAACAAAGACACATTATTATAAACATACAAACAATTTATATTTATAAGGATTATTTTATTAAAACGGATTATATATATAAAAAAATCATGTTAAATTTACGGATCAAATATTAGAGCAATTTAAATATAAAATATATACAAATATCGGCGAAAATTTTATATTTATAAATTTATTCTAATGATATAATAAAATATATTTTTTATGTATATATATATTTTTTAGAAAATATATATAAAAAATTTACAAAATTCCTAATATTTCATTATGCTGTTTTAATGTTTTAATATTATCAACGTCGGACGTTTCGGTCTAATGAACCATCTTCAGGACATATTCATAAAACATAATTAACATTATTTACCATATTCAATTCAACATGAACAAAATATATCATCATATGTATATCCATATAATGATTACATATATATATATATATATATATATATATATATATATATATATATATAAAAAAAAAAAATAAAATTTAATATTACAAGACATATAGAAACACAAAAATGAAAAAAATATAAAATAAAAAAAAACACAACAAAATTTCTCATAACCATTTTATATCCCGCTCTTCATTTCAACAATATTCAAAATTAATACAGAAAAATGTACAATTTGAATTGGGGAAAAAAAAAATATATATATATAAATATATATCTTATATAATGCATAAGGAACTAAGACAGATGAATGTTAAATATTATATCCTACGTATTTGGTTTGAACGTCAGTTGTTTTTTTGTTTTTTTAATAGTGTTTATTAAATATAATAAATATCAAACATTCGAAAAAATAAATGGTAAAAAGAATTTGCTTTCAATTCAAAAACATGCTCTCCTTATTATTAGTAAGAAACCCCCATCCGAATAAAGCTATATATATATAATAATTTTTATAAAATATATATTATTGTCTTAATGCGCAGCTGTTTCGACTTTTCTCGAAAGTCATATATTTGCATATTTTAAAATCAAAATATTAACAATCAGCTCCATGAATGAATAGATTTTTATTTATTTTTTTTTTTAAATACATGTTTTCCATATGCTAAACCATATATTGTTCATTGTTTTCCTAAACGGTCGTAGTGATTAACTGACAGACCCAGGAAAGAAGCGAGGATTTTGCATCCAGATTGTCAAGACCAAAGGAAATGATGGACGGCAATCATACTTTTCCCTATTATACATCGATTCTACAAAAGCATACATAATGTATATTTATAAATCAATTATCCCGCGATACACATTTTGCGCGTACATATATATATATATATATATATACATATATATATATATATATATATATATATATATATATAAGAAAAAAAATATACAAACAAAAAACAAACAAAAATCCTTATATACAATTATGCTGTTTTAATGTACATCGTCTTTGTCATGTTGTATTGATAATGTTATAATTTATGAATATGTCCTGAAGATGGTTTATTAGACCGAAACGTCCGACGTTGACATATTAACATTAAAACAGCATAATTGTATATAAGAAATTTTTGTTTGTTTTTTTTCCGTATATATTTTTCTTCATACTGTCGGATCTATATCCATATATATTCATATATATATATATATATATATATATATATATATATATATATATATATATATATATATATTTTTATAATTTGAAAAATTTGAAACGGACTTTTCCTGTATAAAGAAAAGAAAAATATGCGAACAAAAATTATCGACAGACTAATGCTGAAAAAAACACAGGTTCAAAAATCTCTCGCTAGTGATATATATATATATATATATATATATATATATATATATATATATATATATATATATATATATATTGTCAACCACAGACAGACTGTTTCGCTGTATCGCAGCTCATCAAGTGTGGCTAGACGTCCGGTTCCTTCTAGCTCGAATCGAAACCCAGAGATCCTACACCAAAGGCGTTGACGCACGACAGGGATAAAGGAGAATTTAAGCGTTCTTAATATTTAGGAAAACACACAGTGACTGAGAGAACTCAGCTTTAGCGAAGAGTTTTGCATTATTAGCCGTAATAGTCACTGTTTACAAACTGATACTATGTCCAAGCAAGTTTGAATAAAAAGCAAGGAATGTCTGCTTATTCTTTTATTATATTTTTTTAATTTTCGGATAAAGTGTTGCTCGAAGCTGTGATCGAACTCTCCAAAGTGATTGTTTTTTCCTGTTCAAGTATTTTTGACTTTCGCAGGCATTATCAAGGACATCTTCAAACTAATAATCAAAAATCAACATTAAATACTTACATTGGACACACATGCACCACTCTCTCTCGTAGATTGACCTGTCACCTGTCGATTCTGTGAACACATCGAGCCACACATTATGAACGACCAAAGTACAATTATCAACAGAAGACAAATACTAGTAGATAACACCAAAATACTCTGCACCAATCAATGTAAGGAAAGACTGAAAACTCTAGAAGATTTTATTATACAAAATAAACATCACGCATTAAATAAGATATCATTCGGCACAGGAGAATGTATCATATATATATATATATATATATATATATATATGTTATATAAGTAATGTGCGCACATATTTTATCATAAGAATAAAAAATAAAAATTAAATAGATAAATAAATGGCAATCATTTTGCGCGGCCATATTTCCAGAAGGCGTTATAAATTTTAAACGCCCAGATTTCCAAAGAAAACAAGAATGCAGAAAAAGTAAACTATCACACAAACACCACATTGGTACTGGATAACGATTGCGAAAGTCGAAATTACTTGAACCAAAATATAAGTGAAATAGTGGATTGGTGCATAATTATCAGGCGTTTTTAAAACAATATTTATTATAAAAAAAAGGAACATAACAATTCGATAATAACATTTTTATATGAGTATGATTATCGACACGCATTTTATAACCAGAAAATAGAATAATATTTTTATTTAAAAAAAATTAAACAAAACCACAGTTTTTATTAACAAATAACTGGCCTACAAAAACGCCTGATAATTATGCACCAATCCAATAGATATACAGAAGAAAGATGAAAATACAGATCGTGTCTTTAAGAAAATTTATTTAGAATAATTTTACCGATTTCACAGTTCTATGATTTTCAAAAGTTAAATTAGGGTAGAGAGACGTATATCTATGCCATGATATGTCTCGGCACTGTTACGCTTCAAGAGTTCTTTTGCTATTTTTAGAATTCGCAGCGGCGAAGTAACAAAAAATAACAGCACCATTTTTCAGTAGAGACGAGCTATTGTTTACAAAAAGATCGACTTACCGCACAATTTGGAAAATAAACGGATCTTTCCATTACAAACAAAAAGTAAAGATATCAAAATGACTATTAATTTAGAAAAAAGTAAGCCGACATTTAAACCGAAACGACTTTTAACCAGACACGCAATGGACGTCATTTATCGAAATGACTCGAATCAACATTTACAAGCTAACACTACCTAAATTGTGACAGATGGTTTTAAATAATCCACACGAAACTGTAGCAAAGTGAACATGGCTAGAGAATGGAAATAAACAAATTCATAGTCGCAAAAGGGTAACCGTAAAGGAATTTATAATTCCGAATCGACTAGGATACGTCCGATTAGAGTTTAGGATTTCTCGTTCCTGATTTTAGTTTTTTTTTTTTTTTTCTGTCACTTTTCAAATAACAAAGCAACTATTTGGTAGCCCATCCTTGATTTCAAAGTTTAATAACCTAAAATTGATCTCAAAAAAAAAATATAGATATTAAGATGAATGAGATATTCTATAATAGATAGATAGATATTTGATTTATGATGAATATAACGAACAGGCTGAGATAGAATAAAAGTAAGACATAAATAGAAACGAGTAGATAGAGAGACAGAGAGAGAGAGATAACGGACAGGCTGAAATAGAATAAATGAAAGGCAGGAAAAGAAACGAATCGATAGATAGATAGATAGATTAGATAGAAGATAGATCAGAGAGAGAGAGAGAGAGAAAAAAGGACAGACAGACAGAGACATTTTAAATGCCAACGAGATAACGGACAGGCTTGAAATAGAATAAATGAAAGACAGAAAAAGAAACGAATTTTAGATAGATAAATAGAAAAGAGAGAGAGAGCGAATGAGAGATTGAAAAGATGAGAGAGAGAGAGAGAGACAGACAGACAGACAGACAGACACAGAGAGAGAGAGATAATGGACAGGCTGAAATAGAATATATGAAAGACAGAAAAGAAACGATTAGATAATATAGATAATATAGATAGATAATGATAGAGAGAGAGAAGCGAATGATAGAGAGAGAATGAAAAACAGATTAAATGAATTCCAGAGAGAGAGAGACAGACAGACAGACAGCGACACATTTGAGCAGAGAAAAATAATGGACAGGCTGAAATAGAATAAATGAAAATATACAAAAATATGGACGAGTAGATAGATAGATAGATAGATAGATAGATAGATAGATATGAATAGGATGGACGAGATAGATAGATAGATAGATAGATAGATAGATAGATAGATAGATAGATAGATAGATAGATCCAGACTTCTGATCTAAGTAGTTTATTTCATGCAATAAGCATCCACCATTTTCGGGAGATTATAGTCTCCTAAGGTGGCTAGCAAATCCCTGTGGCAGACGTTTGCCTAGGCCTACTTGTTTTGTTCAAAACCCTCAGAGACAACCTGTGGTTTATTCCACAACTACGCTGAACAGACCTTAGAGTCTCTGGGAGATAGCGTATAATCTAACCGGATGAATAAGTGCACAATGCCAATTTAGCGATATAAATCATCAGTCATGATGGCTTGAGATTTTATACTAACGCAACCACCGGCAGTTATCTCCACCCAATTTCGCCCTCATCTCTAAGGAACAACCGGTGGTATAATTTTCCGGCACCTCCCAAGGGATCATCACTCCAGTCCGATATTACTTAAGAGACACATATTCGAGAAATCGGCATGTCTATCCTGAAAATTGATCAAGTAATCTTATATCTGTTTTGCAACAAAGAATAGCTATGCGATCAGGTTTGAATAAAACCAGCAGTTGGTCTCTTTCGGCTAAATCGGTAAGACAGCTTCGAGGAAAAAGGAACGAGGACTGGAGTCTTAACGCAAGCTGTTTCTTTACTTAATAAACCATGTAAAATAATGGTGTTGAGTGCAGTGAAGGAATGCAATCAAAACTTTAAAAGAAAGAAAAAATAGTGTTTAAAATTTATAAAATAGATATTTACAGGCTGCGATGGATAAATTGTCGTCTAAATTACGGAAATACCGACATCTCGATTTAACAGATATATTTACCAAAATGACATAAAAATATCTTGAAATACAAATGAGTAAATTTATTCGTTAAAATCGCCATTCGCTTCAACCACGGCCTCCAAACAACTTCGGAATCTCCTGCACATTTTCTAGGGGGTCTCCTCGTTTATGATGAATGCTGCCATAATCCTTACCTTCAGTTCATCTTTACTGTTACAAGGAGTTTTGTTGGTCTCTCGACTAATTACGCCTCACACACTTCGGCTAAATCGGTAAGACAGCTTCGAGGAAAGTGGTATGCAGTCTGGGGAGTTAGATGGCCAGATGTAAAGGGTGATGTGGTCTCAGAAATTGTCTGACAGCTATGAATGGGTACTCCTGCTTGTATGGCATGGTTCAGAATCTTGTTGCCAGACATAGAATCTTCAAGTTGCCACCCTCTTGACCGTGAGAAGGCCTACCCCAACAAGTAACTTGATGTAGACCCCCGTTTTGACTCTGAGTGTGTTCTTACTTATCAGAACGATCAAAAAGATTTCTCCGAGATGCCGTACCTTCGTAATCACCATTAGACTCATCCAGCTCTTTCTTAATCCACTGCACTGTCTCCAGATTCACACACATACACCCCGAAATATTCGTATTAGAGCTTCCGGCGAGAATGGTAAGCAGTACAGCCTGCAGTTTCCAAATTTCTGGCCTAGTGAATAGCATCATATTGCTCTCTCCCCTCCCTACTATACTATACAGTAGACAAAATCAAAATCAAACAACGTACATGCGGGAAATTAAAAATATAAATTTGCGACAATTTATACATCGCATCCTGTATATCACAGTCATTTTTATTCTTGCTTTATTCATCGTTTTTTCTATTCATTGTTCGCTTTACTTACATTTTTAAACAGTGATAGAAAGATTTGACAATAATATATATATATATATATATATATATATATATATAGAGATTCATCTGAGAGAGAGAGAGAAAGATTTTAGAGATTTTAAGACATTTTTTTAAATACGTTCTTTTTTATAGATACAAATATTTAAGTAAATGCTCTGCTTATAATATTTTAATATTTGTATCTATAAAATGTATAAACATAAAAATGTTAAATAATTAATGTAAACTTTGTCCATTTCATTATATATATATATATATATATATATATATATTAATATATATATATATATATATATATTGGATATTACATTTTAGACAATTTTAAAATATACACCGGAATACATATATATATATATATTTTTATATATATATATATATATATATATATATATATATATATATATATATATATATATTCATATGTAACAGTAAAACAAAATGTGAAATCATGTAAAAGTAAAATTGTCCAATTGTTAGATTAAGCTCTGAACTAGTGTATCTTAGAAATTATAAGATATCTTACTGGAGTTTTCCAAAGTTCCTCTTGGACTCCACATTGAGCTATAAGAATGTATAATTACTCTTCAAAGCTTAACGGAAGTATCGTGATGAAATTGATCATAGCTAAGGATCGGAAGCTCATGAAAATTGAAATTAAGTTCAAATATATATAAAAATTATTCCTGGATCTTTTTCCAACTTATTCAAGATGATCTTTGTCTTCTCTAAACTTTTAACTTTCGGTCCTGGAGTAACAAGGTGCTTCACATGTACGATTTCATTTTCTAGTATTTTTCACTGCTCTTTTAGACTTTCATAGGTTAAAGCCCTCAATCATGTGCCAAACATCTTGAATTGACGAACGAATTAAGTTGGATCTTTTCTAATTGAAATGATGATCCCCCTTCCTGTTGTGACCTCCCGATCCAATTTTCCTCTCTACTGTTCCCTCTGTTTTAAATTTATTCCCAGTTCTCTTGATGGTTCTTAAATGGTCTTCGAATACGGAAGCCAGAGTATGAATTTTGGTACCATTAATGAAGGATTGAATGATCTTTTTCCTCTCACTATTGCTCATTTGGGAAGACAGTCCGGGTGACACAAAACGATTGTAATTTGTTCTCTTTCTAGCTCAATAACTCAAATGTTTTTTTCAGTGATTGGTTTAGTAATTTTTTTTTTTATATTGAACATTTTCTGGTATGGACAATTATGCTGTTACACGATTCGCATATTTTTGCTTTAACTATATATATATATATATATATATATATATATATATATATATATATATATATATATATATATATATATGTACCTAATGGGATGAGAATGAAAATAGTATATAAATTCTAACATTCACAGCATTAATTCAAAAGAGGGCTCAATACCGATAGTAGAGCAATAATTATTTATTATAATTTTTTCAAAAACAGTTTACTCACTACAAAGATGCAACTTCGTTTCGGTGCATTTCAATTGCACCTCGACTGGTGAGAACCAAAATGGTTATGAACAATTCTGTTTGTAAGTAAGCCGCATGTGAAACGTCACTTCCTTTTTTCCATTTGTTTGAACAAATATAGAAAACTTGTATTTATGTATAGAAAATATGTGTAAAAAATATCTATTTAAAAAGTATGTGTAAAAATATAGAAAATATTTGTGTAAAATTATGTAAAAATATTTGTGTAAAATTTGTAAAAATTTATGTGTAAAATTATGTGTAAAATATAGAAAAATTTGCATTTATGTATTTTCTCTACATAAAGGCAAAAAGGTGACGCAGTGAAACAATAGTGGTTGTTGATAGCAGTTTGGTGAAAGATGGCTGAGGTGTTAAAGTAATGGCTAGATCTGAAAAATTTCTTTTCGACAACAACTGTCAAATGTTTAGGTACAGTATTTCCAAGCCTTTTAAGAGTGAAGGTTTGGGAATTAAAGGTGTGAATAGGAAATATTAATATGATGAAAGAGGAAGGAGGGATAATTTCAAACGATTCAATATTTATCGATGTAATCTCTTGGTTTCGTTGTTTTTTCAATCATTACTCACCTGTGCTTTCGGTAACAATAATTTCATTGCTTATAGGGCATTTAATTTAGGCTTATGTTATCAACAAGTTGAAACACCGATTTCGTTACAATCACCAAAGTTTAGGCAAGGTCGATCCAGGCCACTAAGCCAGTACCTCGATGGGTGGCGGCTTATGTATACTCTTAGCTTCGACGTGCGTGAAGTGCAATAGATAACGACTTCGAATTGTTAATCGGACAGCCGAGTTCAAATTCCATTTGGGTTCGTTATATTCACTTACACACAAACATCCTTGGGAAAGGTAGAAATCCACGTCTTCTCTCGCCCATCTATAGCTTAATTAATAAGTCTTACCTCGCTAAATCATTATTACCTCCCCCACCCAAAAAAAAAATGTTTTTTTACAATCTAAAAAATAAACTCGAAATAGTTGATACGCCGTAAAAAAAAACGATTCAATAGATTTATTTTATAGTCTGTCTATATTTCTTAGATGAGGTATTATGTACATTATTTATATTATTCGGACTATTGTTCTCATCTTTGTCGCCATATTTATCACAACGTTTCGGCCGTTGTACGCTCTGGCCTTCTTCAGGTGGTTGGAATTTCGAACTGAACCCTTCATTTCGCTCACTGGGGTAGACTGTTCTAGTTCCACGTGCCATGTTTGATGGATGTCAGTTATCAGTTATCTCCTGTTAATTTTTCCCTCTGAAAGTTCTCCACTGCCTTGTCCTTGATTTATTTTACTCTTCTATCTTCGAATGAGATTTTAGAAAAGGATTTCCCTCTCATAAAGGTCTAAGTAATATCTATCTATCTATCTATCTATCTATCTATCTATCTATCTATCTATCTATCCTTCTATCTATCTATTCCAGTCTGTTAACATCTATCTATCTATCTATGAACAAATTCTTAGAGTTAACCTGTAGAAAAAGACAATATTTATAAATGTAAAACACAATAGGAATACTGTATTATTGAACGAAACACGTCGCTTAATAATACAGTTTTCCTATTGTCTTTAGCCCTAATACAAACATACATACATAAATACATACATGCATATATATATATATATATATATATATATATATATATATATATATATATATATATATAAAAAAAATTCTCAGAGTTAACCTGTAGAAAAAAGACAATATTTATAAATGTAAAAGACATTAGGAAAACTATAATCGTTACCGACGCGTTTCGTCCGATGTGAACTTTTTCAAGATTTTTGCCTATCTATCTATCTATCTATCTATCTATCTATCTATCTATCTATCTATTCCAGTAGTTTGGCATCTATCTATCTATCTATCTATCTATCTATCTATCTATCTATGTGTTCCAGTTTGTTAACATCTATCTATCTATCTATCTATCTATCTATCTATCTATCTATCTATTGAGCGTGTGTTGTGTGTGTATGTTATGTGTGTTTGTTCTGTTTATGTTGTGCGTGTGCGTGCTTTCGTGCCTATGTGCTAAAAAGTATTGCGTGCTACAGTAGGACACACGGTATAATATCCCACGCTTAGTGTTAGGCTGGCTGTTGCGAATCCGGAGAATGTTAGCTGATCTTTGTATCAGTCATGAATCTTGTACATGTAAAATCTATGATATCCACAACGAAGTTATATTTTTTTTTCTCTCTGGTCCACAACACATTTGTTTAATAACTATCTGTTCGGTGATACGTTCTCTCTCTCTCTCTCTCTCTCTCTCTCCCTCTCCATTCATTTTTTGTCTCTTACAATATCTCTCACTTTCTTTTTCTTTGTAAGTTTGCATTTTGAGATATTTATTAATCTTCGCCGAGTCTTGCATGAAGTGAGACACATCACAAGGTTCCGCGAAATAAGAACAGGGCTCTGATTCTGGGAAGTTGGTCAAAAACTTTTAACACTCCAGACCTCGGACTAAATTGATTTTTTTTTTTTTTTTACGTAAGGCTAAGTACTAGGGGCATGTAATCATACTTATTATAAAACACAGGTTGTGTGTGTGTGTGTGTGTGTGTGTTCGTTTATATATTGGTTCGGATTTCCTACATTTTTCAACCGATTTCAACAAAACTTCACAGGACTACGTAAAATTACCTTGCGGTGGTTCTGACAGTGCCAAAAATTGGAAGAAAAAAAAACACAATTGTTTTTGCACGAAATCAATTTGAAAACACGATCAAGAGGTATCGCTGTTTCGAGAATGAAAGGGGCACAACTCATATCGAGTTATACTTATAAAACCCAGGGTGTGTGTGTGTGTGTGTGTGTGTGTGTGTGTGTGTGTGTGTGTGTGTGTGTGTGTGCGCGTGTGTGTGTGTTCGTTTATATATGGGATCAGATTTCCTACATTTTTCAACCGATTTCAACAAAACTTCACTTTTTTTTGGTAGGTAGTGTTTCTTATTGTCTTGCACATTTTTTTCTTTATTTTTACAATCAGAATGCTTTAAAAAATTCCATTTACAAGACAATTGTTTATAATAAAATTGAAAAATTCTATTCAATCGGTAGACTCATAACGATTGAAAACAATGTTTTTGTTTGAGTTTGACCAATTCGTAAAAAAACAAAAAAAAAAACAAAATAAACAAAAAACTAATTAAGACATGCGTGTCCGTCAACCTTAAACAATAATCTTTGTCAATTTTATTTTTCAGTCTTTATGATGGTCGATACTTGATCTATCTCTTACTGTTACATCTCCGGGCAACGCCGGGCTCTACTGCTAGTATTTTCTAATTTTCACCCTTCACACTTCACAAGAGTCACTCAAGATAGAGCGTTACTGAATGAAGTTATTTATTGACGCCAGAGGCGGAGGTAAGAAGTGGAAATTATGAAGATATGTAAGATGGATAACGGCTGACCCTAGACTTGAAGAAGTTCATATTGTAGTAAGCTAGAGAAGTATTATCTAGGGAGTCAAATGCAAAAGGAATGAGGATGATCCGACCCAGTGTACATGTCTTGAGAAATGCTGGGAATATTGATTTACTTGAATATTTTTGTGTCCGGAATAGACGGGCGTGCCCGTCTTTTTAGATTTTGATTTTTTTTTTTCAACCTGCCCACTTTTACTTACTTCACAAACCCTATCTATTTTATTTTTCATTTTTTTCCACCCCACCAGTTTATTCCAGCCTCTCCGTTTATTCCAACATCTCCGTTTGTTCCAGCCTCTCCGTTTATTCCAACGTCTCCGTTTGTTTTAGCCTCTCCCTTTATTCGAACCTCCCCTTTTGTTCCAACCATCCCGTTTATTCCAGTCTCCCCGTTTATTCCAACATCTCCGTTTGTTCCAGCCTCTCTGTTTATTCCAACATCTCCGTTTGTTCCCGCCTCTCCGTTTATTCCAACGTCTCCGTTTGTTTTAGCCTCTTCCTTTATTCCAACCTCCCCTTTTGTTCCAACCATCCCATTTATTCCAGTCTCCCCGTTTATTCCAACCAAACCCTCCTGCTTTATGAATAACAGGTACTTGTACCGAAAACATATTATTTTTTCCATCTTACCCTTTAATACTACTCTTCTAAATAAGAGAATTTAAAAAAAAATGGTTACCATTGTTCACACAGTACAATGCCTCTGCCAGTCTAGTACTACAGGTAGAGGGTTACTGAATAGGAATGTTGTAAGGCCATATAGGGAGCACATGTAGGCTAGATAACGTTTGACTCATGACTTTAAGAGGTTAATATTGTAGTAATCAGAATCTATTCCACATTGCAACAGTTATGGGGAAGAAGCTTTCTGGGTGGAACTTACTCCTTACTAATGGAATATGAGTGGAACGAGAATTAATCGATACGGTGTATGTAGCATGACTGTAAAAGGTCTGAACTCTTGGAACTAATGAATGTAGCTTGTCAGAACATTTTCCATTTAAGTAGTGATAGAATAGCGATAAGCTTGAGAAATTTCATCTGTGGAGAAGTGTTCGGAGGAAGGAAAATAATTAATCACCTATAAGGAAAATAATTGATATAACCCACAACTATAGGGTTGCATAGGGAGGATTGGGCAGCACAGACCGGATAAAAGCATGATTGGGCAGCTCAAACCGGGAACGGCACGATTGGGCAGCTCAAACCGGGAAAGGCTGAATCGGGAAAGGTAGGTTGGAGCAGCTCAGAACGGCAAATGCAGAATTGGGCAGTTCCGCCGACTAGGAAAGGCAGGATTGGGCAGTTCCGACCTGGAAAGGCAATACTGAACAGCACAAACCACGTAAGGCTGGGCTGAGCAGCTCAGACCGGGAAAGGAAGGATTGGGTAGTTCCGACCAGGAAAGGCACGATTGTGCAGCTCAGACCGCGAAAGGTAGGATTGGGCAGCTCAAAACCGCGAAAGGTAGGATTGGGCAGTTCTGACTATGGAAACGCGCGATTGGGCAGCTCAGTCCGGGAAAAGAAAGGATTGGGTAATTCCGACCAGGAAAGGCACGATTGGGCAGCTCAGACCGCGAAAGGTAGGATTGGGCAGTTCCGACTATGGAAAGGCGCGATTGGGCATCTCAGTTCGGTAAAGGCAGAATTGGGCAGCTCAGACCGGAAAAGATAGGATTCGGCAGCTCCGTCCGGGAAATCATACCAATCGTCAATTTTTAGTTTGATCTGACGAAGTGAGCATATAATTTGCTTCAGTTTGTAAGTTTTCATACCATAATCTAATTCGATTCATTACTGACTAGGCAGCCTTTCCTGCAGTAGGTGGCTGTTTCTTTCCGCGGTAGACTGGTTACCAACTAAGGCTATAGGTCCAAGTCTGTCCTGCAATTTAATCAATAGATTAGGTGAGATAAGATGGACTCATACTTTTCCCAAGGGTATTTGCTCGTAAGTGAGTGATTTACCTAGAAATATTAAAAAGGCAGTAACACTAGCAAATGAATCATTGTTACCAGATAGGCTTAATTAACATTTATTCATTAAGCGTTACTTAGTCTGACACAAGGTCAGGTTATCAGGAATACAATGAGGATCAAAATCATTATAGTGCAGTAACAGTTTGCATGACTATCTTGCAAATCATAGGAACATGGTAGGGTATATTGCATGTTTTTTTTATGTTTCCCGAATTTTATAATCGTCACATCACTTGGACGTGACTGCGGTCTCAGCACCCTGTAGTTCGTATTTCGAAATATCACCTACTGACTAGCTGTCGACCGTTCGAGAATACCGATCGGCCAGTTAACCCTACCCGTCTTCATATTATGCTTGCGGGTCAAAGTTTTTATCTCTCCGATTACAATCCGACATCGCAGATTGCCGATATCATTTCCGCCACCTCGACACGACAATCCGCCAGTCTGGCCTTTTTCCTGCGCCTTGTATCCACCGACACCACTACTGCTCCAAACCAACTCCGTCGCCGTCTTCGTTTGTTTACAAACTCTCCCTCAAGGTTCCAGTGAGAGACAGTGGTCGGGGAAAATGGCGCCAGTTTCCCCGCCAGTGCGGTCCTTCACTCTAAGATGTTGAAATTGAATCAGTGAGGTTCAGATTGAAGGTACTTTGTTATCTGCTCAACGAAACCTGCTATGGCAGGTGTCTGCACGCGCTAGTTTCTGTCTCGCCGACACACGATAACTCACCTGTACTTATAGAAATATCTGTGATTGAAATGTATAGTGGAAATTGAAAGCATAAGATTTTGGACGCCCTCTGGGTAGGGGCGCTCCAGTGACTAATGGGAATTTAATATAAAAAGTCTTTTACTGTAAATTTAGAAATCGTTTAAACGAAACAGATAAAGTTCCACTACAGAAATCTAAGAAAAATTTAAAGTATAAATATATATTGTTTTAAACAATAAATGACCCATGACTTTTATTCAATCGATCATATCTGCACGAAGCGTCTCTTAACGTAAACAAATGACAAAATATATTATGAAATGGACTAAGTCCGACAATTATTTTAATATATTCTCTGCTTATATGTTATTTTACAGATAGAAATATTCAAGTAAATGCTCTGCTTATAATAAGCAGTATTAACTACATTTACCGGCCTGAATATCCGAGAAATTTCGTAGAAAATATGTCCTTCGATAGGAAATGAACCTGTATCTTACACGGAAGTGCCATATGGCCCGACGTGCTATAACATTTAGTTATAGAGGAAGCTTCTCGTTAGAAAAGTCAAGTTACTATTTTTAATCAACAAATTTCTGATGATTTTTGTCGATCGATCATATCTGCTCGAAGCGTATCTTAACGCAAGCAAATGACTACATACATTACGAAATGAACAAAGTCCGACAATTACTTTATATATCTTCTGTCTATACGTTATTTTATAGATAGAAATATTTACACGTAAATGTTGTTAATATTGTTTATTGTAAACAGAGCATTTACTTAAATATTTTATCTATAAAAATAACGTGTAGACAGAAAATATGTGCTGGTAGTCTGGCTGTTCAGTTCTGAGTGTCGACTTGAGAGTCCATCATATCTATCTATCTATCTATCTATCTATCTATACATACACATACACACACACACATACATACATATATATATATATATATATATATATATATATATATATATATATATATATATATAAAGTTGTAGCCTCTATTTTTTTTTTTTATCGAACTCCTTTTAGGCTTTTGGAGATGGCCCCCTCCCCATATATATCCTGAAGCTACGTTAGCCAGTGTAATTGGTAACTATATTTCATTTTGATCAAAGGAGCCCCGGAGTGGGGACTAAAACCACCAGTGATTTTTTTTTCCTTTGATATAAATTAAATTTAAATTTGAACAAAGTAATAGCTTCTAGTGTACTCAGGTAAGTATATTTGATTTTGGTCAAAGAGGGTCCATTGAATGGCACAAACCTCACAGTGATTTTTTTTTCCTTAAATTTAAATTTGAACAAGGAAATTGTCCCTAACAAAAATATAGAAGGAGAAAGCCAGAAGATGGAGGTCGCATCAGCATGCTCAAAATGAGACAATAGCGACGTCAAGATCAGCAAGAGATTCACTGGGTATTGCCTTACAATATATATTTGTTCCGACAATTTAACTGTCATATTAATGTTCAAATCTGGATATGAATTCATTTAATCAAGTATTGCATCAAATACCTATCAAAGGAGTCAGAACATGCTGTTTTTGAACAAACCCCACACTGAAAATTTTTCTCCCTTTGATTCAAATTAAATTTCATTTGAACAAGGGGATGACTCCTATACAAAATTTAGAAAGAGAAGGCTAGACGATGGTTGACATGTCAGCAAATTCATTGAGTAAAACTGAAATACATAATTTTTCTCCACAAATTTTAACGATGGTTTAAAATCAATTATCATTTTCTTACAAAAAAACGTGTGACACGCAGAAAGGCGCCAGCAGTTCGGCTCGTTCTTACATCATACATACATACTACGTTGGTGCATAATTATCAGGCGTTTTTTGTAGGCGAGTTATTTGTTAATAAAAATTGCTGTTTTGTTTACTTTTTTAATAAAAATATTCTTTTATTTTCAGGTTATAAAAATGCGTGTCGATAATTATACGCTCTGGAATAATCATTTTAAAATATCATTGTTGAATTTTCTTTTTTCATAATAAATATTGTTTTAAACACGCCTTATAATTATGCACCAACACAATATATATATATATATATATATATATATATAAAAACAACTAAAAAGCTGCAAATTAAAAAAATAATTATGTTTTTTTATGAAAGTATTTATTTATATATATTTATTTATATTTGATATTTCAGATTGCCCTCGACCTTTCTTTCTGAATAAAGATCGAGGTCGATCTGAAATATCATAAATAAAGAATTTCAAAAAAAAAACATTATTATTTTTTTAATTTGCAATTTTTAACGTCTTTTTATATATATATATATATATATTATCAAAAAGTATACGTAGCTTCTCATTATGCTATATATATATATATATATATATATATATATATATATATATATATATATATATATATATATATGTCATTCGCCAGGCAGTACTGTTTCGCTGTATCACGGGTCACAGTGCGTCTTGACATCCGAATACTTCAAGCCCGGATCGAAACCCAACCGATCAGGCAGTGTTTCTACCACTGAGCTATCTTCATTCGACAGAGAGAAACAACTAAATCTAGTGTATTGCTTTTACGAATGTAAATCAATGTCAATCAGCCGGAGTGCTCCAATTTTGCATTAACGCAGGTGGCTGTTTTTTATATAATTAGTTTATCACTCAACAGTGCTCAATTGAAATATATTTTCAAGAGCAATATATATATATATATATATATATATATATATATATATATATATATATATATATGCTGCATATTTTCATTCAAGCATATTTATTTAAAAAAATTTAGACCTATTATGTCTATTTATTTTAGTTTTAATTTTTTCAAGTCCACGAATTAAATTTAATAAACAGTAATAACATTAATATATACCCCACTGATCTTAGTAAAAGAATAAAATTAATTATATACTATACTAAATTTAATACAACCAACCTTGTCTTCCATAACAACTCTTCTCCGTCAACTAGCGTCTTACAAAAGACCAACATCGTATATCAATTTAAATGTCATTTGGGAGATTGCAACTCTGATAAAAATGCTAATACGTATGTTGGTTTTACAACGACGATGACGAGAAGGGTTACGTTTCACTCGATCGATCATAGTCCAATCTTAGAACTTTTAAAGAAACACTGATGTACACATTCACAATTTAGACAGATGTTAATCTAAAATACATCAGTGCTTCATCAAGATAATAATAAACAATAACTTAAGATTATGGATGTCCTTTATATAAGAGAATTTCAACTACGAGTAAAGCAAAAAAGTTCTTAAATGTTTTTAGCAGTAAAATGTTATATGAAAATATACTAAATTAAAATACTATAATTATAACACTCTTTTTAAAAAAAATCACATAAGTTAACTCCTTTGTATAGCGGTTAAAAATATTTTGCATTTATGGTGTTAACTTATGATACATGCATAAATATGCAAACCCTGAAGATGGCCACGGATAAGATCGAAAGTACTTAGAAAATAAAAAATATTTAAAAGAAATTTAAAAAATTTTCTTGATGAATTTCCTAGAGCCACCAGGAAATAAATTCGTCGACTTGAAAGGATTAAATATAAAATAAATAGACATAATACGTGTAAATTATTTAACTAAACATGCTTGAATATCTCTCTCTCTCTCTCTCTATATATATATATATATATATATATATATGTATATATGCTTATATATATGTTGTGTTGGTTGGTTGATTTTGTTTTACGGCATATCAACACCTCTATGTGTTATTTAATGTCGAAATATAAATATTTTGAACGCAATTTTATGGCTTCAACTACAGATAAAATGTATTGTTGGTCATTTTGCTACAAAATCTGTTGTTGGTAAATCTACTATAAAATGTATTGTTGGTCATTTTGCTTTAAAATTGAGATGTTGATAATTTTACTAAAAATATACTACTGGTAATTTTTTTTTACTATAAAAATGTATTTTCATAGAGTTTTGACTTTAGGTTCACTATTTATTTATAATTGGGACCCTAACAGCTGGACCTGGGAACAAAAGCAATAAATAGGTGGTTCCACTTCCCTCAAAACATCCAGTCACCCGATCAGATGCCTTGTTGCCGGACGTACTTTATCGGCATAGCCAGGACAGTATAAATATGAGAAAACGATATATATATCTTTATATATTGCTGTATCCTCCATTCCCATAAATGCAGTAGTGAATCTTGTATGCGTTGGTCGGCCGGCCTGCAGTTGGAGGTTCGTCTTCAGCTGGGCTGGTTAAGCTCTCTACTCCGGACAGAGAGCATTTTCAGACGGAGCTATGTCGAAGGACAGAATCTCATCTCCGGAAATACCTACCTGAACCCGTTTTACATTGGGGTTTACGGGGAAATTTTGGTTGAGCCTACAGGTTCGGGAACCCCCACATTAATCTTAAGAAACTGTAACAAACAAAAACACAGACAAAACTAGAAAAGTAATAATAAAGATTTTTTAAAAATAACGGATTCGACATAGATATAAAAACTAACCTAAACGAAGTAGATTTTCTAGATGTTACCTTCAACCTAAGAAAAGGCACATATAAACCATATAGAAAACCCAATGATAAACCAATCTGTTACATCTTCCATCCACCCACCTTCTATAATCAGATACCAAAATAGTTTAACCGCAGGCTTTCCGACAATTCCTCTAATAGTCCATATTTAATAAAGCTAAGAAAGATTATGAAACAGCCCTAAAAGATAGCGGATTCCCAGCAACACTCACATACTCACCACAGAACACAAAAAAGTCCAACAGGAAAAGAAATATCATATGGTTCAACCCACCGTACAGCAAAAACATAAAAACAAACGTAGGAAAAATGTTCTTCAAACTCTTACACAAACACTTCCCGGAATCAAGCACCCTACACAAAATATCCAACAAAAATACAGTAAAATCAGCTACAGTTGCACCGAGAACATGGCACAAATAATAAAAAAGCATAACAGGAAAATTATCAACAAACCACACGAACAAATTAAACTCAGGTGCAACTGCAGAATAAAGAACGAATGCCCTTAACCGTAATTATTTACAAAACAACGTAATATACCAAGCCACGATAAAATCACCAGAAAATGAAGAAAAAAGTATACATAGGAGTAACTGGAGGAACCTGGAAACAAAGAAATTATACACGCAAAACATCTTTCACAAATAGTAAATATGTGAAGAGCACAATGATTTCTAAGTATATCTGGGAAATTAAAAATAAAACGCACATCACACAAAAATATCTTGGAAAACAAGGAAAAGATCATCAGCCTACAACAACCAATCAAAAACTTGCAAACTTTGCTTGGAGGAAAAAATAGCTATCATTACTTTCCCAGACCAAAATAAATTATTAAATAAAAGATCCGAGCTCATCTCAAAATGTAGACATGAAAACAATTTTTTACTACGTTTCTTAAAAATCGAAAACGGAAAAAATAAAATAAAAATAAATAAGCAAATTGACAATAGAATAAGCAAAATAAATTAACCCAAACAAATTACGAAATAACACCTTTTAGAATAGCAGAAATAGAATTTTTAAAAAATCAATGAACCCAAATAAATAAAGTAAATAATAAACACATTAGCAAACCATTATGACCAAAATATTAGTTAGACTATAAAAATCAAACCAAATATCGGACGAAAAAAAAATAGCTATAACTCTTATATAACAATAAAAAAAAATTCTACGTCGCTTAAAAATCGAAAACCGAAAAGAGAAAATATACAGTATAACAAATAAATAATAACTTATGTAAGCTGAAAGCTTAGACAGGATAAAAATGTATCAATATGGTAATTTTCGTTCGTCTTTTGATGATAATGTTATTAAGCTTATCAAACGATATGAAAAGAATTTACATAAAATAAATTGACAAAACTTGTCTATATTATTTAATGAAACATGCATCAATATATATATATATATATATATATATATATATATATATATATATATATATATATATATATATATATTTTAATTGGATACATAACAGAACAATGTTAGAGATGATTTCATGAATTTCTATTCTCTCCATAACAACAAAATATTATCCGAATTAATTATCGGATTCTGTTTAAGAGCACTCAGAACTAGTAGCTGTCAGTATTTACATGAAGAGAAAAATACAATGAAAATACTTTTAAGTTCCTCCAGTATACTAATTATTTCATATTCAATGCGAAGCAAAAGGCTCATAACAAATTTCAAAATAGAATAATGAATCTTCCTGACACACCCAACGAATCAAAATATAAAAATGTACCACCCACCAACTCTATCACAACTAGAATTTAAAAGAATTTATCTATGCTTGACATAAAGTTTGTTACAAATACTTCTAAATCAATACGATACTTAATTAATACAAAACAACATAATTAGCTGAGATACGAAGGATAAATTTACTCTATCAAAGGAATTAAATACTACGAGGAATATATGAGAAAAACCTCAAGAAATTTAAATGAAGTTTTATGTGAACACAATGGAGATATATTACAAAATACAGCCATTATACGAATTACCTACCATAATGAGTCTGACATTAATTTCTATTAAAAAATGCCGACTTTAATTAAAAGAGAAAACAATTTACTAAGATGAAAGTGTATAAAATTGTTTTGATTGATAAATCTTCTGCAGGTTTAATCTTTCTTAGCAGATGTTATAATATCACAACGTAAGATACATAGAAAAAAAGTGATAAAAAAAAACAGAAACAAAAATAAAAATAAACGAAATTGGCTAGAATGTATACCCAAAGAGATATTTAAAAAAATAAATGAATTTAAAAGTTTTAAATTCTCAAGGCTCCCCCATCTGTTCGTGCGCATGCGTAGCCACGTTCACATAAACATCACTTTAATTCGTAAGGTCGAAACGTAACATACGATTTTTTTTCCATTTTGTCATTGATTGGCCTAACAAGAAAAAAAAAGTGGTCCCTGAGTAAAAAAAAAAAAAAAAAAAAATGTTAAGAAAGTCTTGTCATTGATTTTTTTCGGCTTATCAATCCTTTTCAGGTTATTTAAAGCCGTAAAATATAATTAGATTGTAAGAATTGATCCAGAAACAATAATTTAGTGATACAAGGTTTACTAATTAAATCATAGCTGGCGAGAGGTGGATTCATACTTTCCCAAGGGTATTTGCTCGCGTAGTTATATAAAGAACATAACTGGAATTGAACTGGGCTCTCCGATTAGCAATTCGATCTATTAACCATTACACCACCCGCACATACAAGCTTAAATCATTGCCTTGCAGTCACCCATCTAGGCATTGACCAGTGTAGATGTTGCTTAACAGCGGTGATCATACGAAATCTTTTGTTTCAACGTAATGTGGCCGTAAGGCGCGATGTGCATATATACTGTTGTTTGTATACATCTCGTATATAATACGTTAAATTTTCCGTTTCTCTGCCGTGCGCCGATAGCTTAGGATAACATTGATAGACTGATGCCAAATCGGACGAATTTCGATCCCGGCTTGAAGCAATCGGATGTCTAACCTACAGATATTTAAAAATATATATATGCATACAGCGAAAGAGGTGTGTATGTGGATGAATATTTATTCTCTCGTTCGCCGAATGAGCACCATAGAGAAAAGATTATTTTTAAAAACAGTGGCTGCAGCTGCTGCTGCTATTAACGCATCGCTCTTCAGTCATGAATTGAGCGGTCTTGTCTACTGGTGTTTGTATACATCTCGTATATAATACGTTAAAAGTTATCTTTCTCTGTCGTGCGCCGATAGTAAATCGGACTGATACCAAATCGTTCGAGTTTCGGTACCGTTTTGAAGCAATCGGATATCTAGCCACACTGATTCGCTGTGATACATCGAAACAGACGTGTATGGGGATGACTATATATATATATATAAGGATGGATTTTTCATCTATCAATTCGACATATATTTAAACGTTCTTTTTGTGCATCCTTATGTTTGAGTAGATGCTCTGTTTATTTTATTAAACTGTATATTTATTTATTTTCATCAAACGATCTAAATAGACGGGATATCCGATTAGAAAAATATGCGTTTCCCGGCAGGATTCATTTGATTTGATTTGATTTGGTTAAAGTGAACCTATGACCAAGCAAAGCCTGAATTGTGCTTTTACACACAGATTTTTTCCCGATTCTCGAAATATACATCTCTGATTAGTTTCGTATCCTCATGTGAACACAGCAATTTTTAGGAATAGATTTTTTATTTATTAATCCGTCATATCTAAATAAACAGAACGTCTACTCAAATACGGGCATCCACTAATATTACGTTCAAGTAGTACGATATAGCATAGTATTTTTCTTATTAGAAATAATAAATTTAATTAAGTACCCGCCCAAAATTTGTTAACAGATGTATACCATAATGAAAAGAAAGGTCCCAAACTTAATAGTTTTATCCTGAAAATATTTACGCTATTATTAAGAGAAAAGACCAAAATATTTTTTATTATTCTATTCGATTTTTCGTCCTTTCGAGCACGTTCGAAATTTGATTAAAATCGTGTTTTTCTTACGTTAGCGAGTAGGCCAAAGATTAGTATTGAAATGTTGATTTTTTTTTTTTTTTGGCGTTAAAAACATGGTTTTGGAAATTCTTGCAAAAATTAAATAATTGGCGAATTTTAATGAAATTTTCATAAAAATTCATAACTGAATTTAATTATTTCTAAAATTATTCTTTTTAGAAAACCTTCGTAATTTTTTTTTCTACAGCAGCTGCCACCACTTAAATAATTTTATGAAATTTCGAAAAATTAAAATTCCACTTCTTCAAGTTTATATTAGAGAATTTAAATCATCAATTTTTTTTTTTTTTTTTTGGTAAAACATAAATACCATTTATCGAAAACTTGTTCTGAAGCGTAAAATAAAAATGCAATAAAACGATGACATTATTTAATTAGGAAAGCTTTTAATTACTTTAATAAATAAGATATATTAAGGATACTATTCTCTTAATAAAAAAAGATTTTTTGATGAATAATGAAATTTTATAAGAATTGTTTTATGTTTTTAAAATTTAATTAGAATAATTTATTAAGTATAAATTATATTTACTAATCATAAATGATAAAGCTTACTAGAAATCATCAAACAACAATATTTTAAAAAGAATTTTGGAATTTGTTTTGTACGTGTATAAACTAACTTCAATTTTGAAGATAGGGGTGACCTTAACAACATTATCAGAAAATAACAGCGATATCTATAGTAAATTTAAAGCCAAAATTTTACAAATTCAGTACAACATTAGAATACGGAGAGTATTTTCTTAAAGTTTTAAACTGACTGAGAACTTACAAGTTATATATAATAGGCGCTCACGTCATTTTCTTCAATTAAGTTTTACAGATAAAGCCCCAGTAAAACGACATGAGATCACGTCAACACTTTAAACAAACAGCTACTGTCGGGTTAAAAAATGCATTTCTGAGATAATTTAGACTTAAAGTAAACAATATTTGTTTCAAATCAGATTAATTATACTTTATTTCAGCTAATATTTCTCAAATCAGGTTTCAGAAAAGTATATTTTATTTTTAGGAATTTTTTGTTTAATAAAGAGAATTACATTGCAATAAACACGGACTAAAAATGGCACCAAAATTAAACATTTTAACAAAACAAAAACGACTTCCAGTCAATTTAAATTAGTATGAAACACTTCAAAATATTTTGCTTATTGGAAATATAAAATTTAATCTATTAACTTTAAATTAAAACTAAAATAAAAGCTTCAAGAAAGTTTTTTTTTTTTTAAATTTCATTTTAAACCTTAATTATCGCGAATCTATGGAGGTCGGGAAAAACGATGTTGGAATGAACATGTAGGTTAAGAACAAATGGTAAATAAAATAAACGGGGATTCTGAAGTAAATGTGGGGAGATGAAAAAAAAATCTAAATCTAAATAGCCAGGCATGCCCGTTTATTTACAAAAATAAATATTCCTTGCTGATTTGTGTTTAAGAGAAGCTTAACACATGCAATAAAAAGGAAAGGTAAATTAACAATTAATTAATGCAGTAATTCAGTTATCTGTTCTCGAGTTAAGATTATTATTATTATTATTATTATTATTATTTTTTTTTCTTTGATTTCTGGCGTTTACACATTTCTTTCCGGGTCCCGCCCAGGGACCTAAGGTTAGAAATGGCGTCATGACACTTTCCACTGACAAAAAAAAAAGAAAAAAAATTACATAGATAAAGCCCTTCGTAAAGTGTGGGCTGTACTTGTCAGAACAATTTTTTGTATCTCCTTGAGGCATGTACTTCCAGGAATCC
>CAHIKZ030002298.1:57500-85000 GCA_903632075.3 Acanthosepion pharaonis | reverse complement strand
CACTAGAGGGCTAACTGCGCATCTCAACACCAACCCAGGTATTTGTACATCTCCGCGCATTTGCTAGATGACCATTGATCTAATAAAATGATTCACACACCCTTTTTATTTTTTTTTAATTTTACCCCCCTCCCTCACGCACACATCCCAAAAAATAGGACTACCTCACAGTCCTTATATCGATATCTAAATTTAGATTTATTAAATCTATGCATGACGATTGTGTCGTGAATGAAACTGCTACAGGCGAAGAAAAAATGTATATTTATCTTATCCTATATATATATATATATATATATATATATATATATATATATATATATATATATATATATATATGTATGTATGTATGTGTGTGTGTGTATATATATTTAGGCAGAAATCCTTCTTTCATTGAATACGACAGACAAGGTGCTTTTTTTTAGTTTTTTTATACAATTTCTAATGCGATCTAATAATTCTTTTCTTTTGGGGTGATAAATTATATAAAAACTTCCCGAATGTTCTTTTTATCCGAGCGCTTTCGGCTATACTTTTAGCCGTTTTCAAGGATTTAATATTTTAACTGTTACATAAGAAATAGTATGTTTCATAAAAGGTTTTTATTTTTCAGAACACAGTCAATTTAAAGTGTCCATGTTCATAGTCAATATTATTAAGTGTTGTTTTTTTTTTTGTTTTTATTAGTAAGGCTTCCATTATTTTCAGCCTTTTTTGCATTTAGATGATGCTATTATATTAGTGTTGTCAACAAGTATGTTACGAATAGTGTCCGGTAGGTCTCCATGAATATTTAAATGTGATCTAATTGAGCTATGATCAGAAAGGTGTAGAGTGAGTCTGCGTGTCAAACATGTTGTAGTGTGGCCTATATAATTATTTACGAATTTTGATTGACCAGGAATACAATTCCTTAATGGGCATTTAAATTCGTAAATAATGGATTTTGAAGCTTTGAAAAGAAGGAAATTATATTAGAGCCATTGGACAAACATTGGACAGAACAACCACAACAATTTGGAATGTACTGAAAAAGAAAGAATGTACTGAAAAGAAAGAAATATTAATTTTATTGTTTATGTTTCTAAATATAAACAATAGCATTAATATTTCTTATAAAAATCAGATGAACGATTATTATAAACAGGATGAAACAGAATTAAGAACATTATAAAAATGCATAACACCAGTTGACAATAGCAAAAACATTAGATTAATTATTTATTATAAAAAAATTTAGAACCTCTAAGCTTATAGTTAAAAATAATAATTCAACATCTAGAACAAAATTAAATAAGGCAAATATTATTATTTGCATCTCTCCCTTTTCACGTATTCCAATAGTTTTGAAAAATGGGTGGGTTCAAACAAAAGGTGGTATGTCCTAAGTTATTTAACATATCAAAATGTAAATAGCTGGAAATTAATGCAGGAATTTTGAACTCTTGACATTTCAACTTTTATTCTCAAACCCAAATGTCTTCAGTGAACAGCAAAAATAAAAAGAAATGCCCTTTCCATTCCAATATTTTGGAGAGGATTGCATATATATATATATATATATATATATATATATATATATATATATATATATATTTTTGTGTGTGTGTGTGTGTGTGTGTGTGTGTGTGTGTGTATCTAACACACATATATATATATTTTTTTGTATGAATTTATATAAAGGTTTGACAAATGACACACACACACACACATATATATATATATCTTACTTATTATAAAACGCAGATTGTGTGTGTGTGTGTGTGTGTGTGTGTGTGTGTGTGTGTGTGTGTGTGTGCGTTTGTAACGTTTATATATTGGATCGGATTTTTCTAAATTTTTCAATCGATTTCAACAAAACTTCACAGGACTACATAAAATTACCTTGTGGTGGTTCTAACAGCGCCAAAAATGGAAAAAATACAATTGTTTTTGCACAAAATCAATTTGAAAACACGATTAAGAGACATCGTGAGAATGAAAGGGGGACAACTCACATCGGGTTAAAAACCCAGGTTGTTTGTGTGTGTGTGTTCCTTTATATATGGGATCGGATTTCCTACATTTTTCAGCCGATAAAACAAAACTTCACTTTTTCTTTTGGCAGGTAGTGTTTCTTATTGTTTTGCACACTTTTTTCTTTATTTTTAATATTCAGAATGCTTTAAAAATTCCATTTAGCAGACAATTGTTTATAATAAAATTCTATCCAATCGGGAGACTCATAACGATTGAAAACAATGTTTTTGTTTGAATTTGGGTTTGACCAATTCGTAAAAAAAAAAAAAAACTAATTAAGACATGCGTGTCCCTCAAACTTAAACAATAATCTAACGATCTCTACTGATTGTACGAATCCAAACATCGGATAATTCTTTATCTTTAGGGAAAGATAATGAAATCTAAACATACACAAGTCCTCCTAACTGAAAATAATAACCGGAAACTACTTTAAATACATATGGTGTCCATTTTTTATTTACTGTATTCAATAAGTAGAAATCATAAATTGTAAACGATTATTATTACAGAAAGGCTACTAAATGAATAAGATTTGTTAGATCATAATTAATAAACCCAAATAAAGTTAATATTTTTTTATTAGAAACAACGAGTGGAAAATATATTCAAATCAGAATTCTAATTATGAATCACCACAAGCAAAATGTGCATTTTTTTTACTGTATTCAATAAGTAAAAATCATAAATTGGAAAGCTAAAAGATTACAGAAAGGCTACCTACATTTTTCAACCGATTTCAAATAAAACTTCACTTTTTTTTTTTCATGTAGTGTTTCTTATTGTCTTGCACAACTTTTTTCTTTATTTTTTACATTCAGAATACTTTAAAAATTCCATTTATAAGACAATTGTTTATAATAAAATTCTATTCAATCGGTAGATACTCATAACGATTGAAAACAATGTTTTCGTTTGAGTTTGGGTTTGACCAATTCGTAAAAAAAAGAAAAAAACTAATTAAGACATGCGTGTCCGTCAACCTTAAACAATAAACTTTGTCAATTTTATTTTTCAGTCTTTATGATGGTGAATACTTGATTTATGTCTTACTGTTATATCCCCGGGCAACGCCGGAATCTACTGTTGGTATATATATATACAGAAGAGGTGAATTTAGTTATCCAATTATGCAAAATAATTCTTTTTTTTGAATAATGCAGGGTGGTCTCAAACTTTTGATTGGTAATATATATATATATATATATATATATATATATATATATATATATCTTCTCTCTCTCTCTCTCTATATATATATATATATATATATATATATATATATATATATATATATATATATATATCATATATCATCAGTACAACTAAGTATGTTAGCTCTATCACTGATATTGATTGAGCGCTTTGGTTGGGTATCGTGCATATATAATACATAAATAATATATATATATATATATATATATATATATATATATATATATATATATAAATATATATGAATTACATAATTTATAATTAATATTTTTTCATATATGCAGTTTTTTAAATTGTTAATTTGTATTGGTTTCAGCAATCAAAAAGTACACATACCAGATATTTTTAACATCATGTCTGATAATTGTTTTAATGTGCTCAACAAAGATATTTTCAAGAGCCGAATATTAAAGGTCAAAGAGCATGTGGCTCGAGAGTCCCGGTTTGGCCACCCCTAATATATATTATGTATGCTTGTAACTATAGATAATAGAAAAAATAAATTTCAAACTCGCGAAGTACTTTTGCCCAACACCACAACTTCACCTATTTTCTCCAAAGCTGTCGGTTAATTAGTGTAGCACTTGTGTCCGTAGATCATTATTATCTCTAAAATAGTGCTTAGAGTCTAATAATGGCAAAAGTTTCATAAGCCGTAAAGAACAAAACACTCAAAGACTTTTCTCAATCTTTAGCGTTATATATTATTTTCAGTACTTGAAGAAATCATTGTTTCAAACTATAACCAACTCAAGCTTTTCTTCCTTTTTGTTTATTGTTGTTGTTGTTGGAGGATCATTTGTTGGTGTTCGGGAACGTTTAGATGCGATGACGTTTAAAAATAGCCGCAGAGAAATGATGCTTTCTGTTTCTGCGTGTGAGCAAAGCAAACAAGTAGAAGACGTAAGCTGTGATCGTTCTGTGTATTTTTATCGTTGGTGTCGCGTCATAATTCATTAATATTCATGAAGATGTACTTTCCTTATGGAAAAATGTGTAATCATAGTAACGTATTCGTCGTTTCAACACGCAATCGTGTCCAAATACCTCACCGTCTTGGTCGTTCTTGTTCAACTGTTGGCTTTACTTAACGTGAAGGAATTTTTTTCGTTTTATTTTTGATGGAGACAGAGAATAATGAGTATCTTTTACTTATGTATTTAAAAAAAAGAAATCTTTGTCGTTGATATGACTCGAATATTGTATGTATTCGTCTTCTATTAGTTGTGTGTGTGTCTGTGTGTGCTTTGGTAGTTGGAATTGTTTTAATTAATGTTCGTTATGTTGCTTCTTTGAAATGTCTCTTGGAATGACGTTTTCGGGCTAAGCTGAACTTTGACCTTTGACATTGAACCTCAAAGAATCGTTTGCAGTTTTTTTTTTATTTCCATTTCTGTGCTTTTATGTTGATGTTGTTTTATCTTTACTTTATTTTTTTTTCTATTTTTTAAGACAGACACTGAAAATAATTTGTGCACTTAAGAAAAACTACAAAAATTGCACGCTACACAAAATATACATATATTTCCATTCTTTATATATATATATATATATATATATATATATATATATATATATATATATATATATTTCATCATGTACTTTTTAACAAGTACACAGTTTTAAGCTCATACACACACACCTGCAAACACACCCGCAAACACACACACACACACACATATATATATATATATATATAACAACAAAAATAAAAAATATATTTATTTGTGTGTGTATATAATATATATATATATATATATATATATATATATATATATATATATGGAGAAAAAGGAGGGAGAGAGGGGGGAAAAAAAAAATTGTAATTCTTCTTGTCGGCCTATTTCCTAGGATATAACGGACAAGGAACAATTTGTGTGCTTCTATTCAGATTTTCTTTTATCCGGACTATGAATGCGAAGAAAATGTCTCTAGTGATGATTGTTCCAAACGCTTTCGGCGAATTCTTTGGCCATTTCCAATTGGTACGTTGTTAGTCTGTTTAGTGAAAATAAATAAATAAAGAAAGAAAGAAAGAAAGAAAGAAAGGAGGTTGTATAAAATTGAAAAAAAAATGGACGATTTAAGAAAGAAAGAAAGAAAGAAAGAAAGAAAGAAAGAAAGGAGGTTGTATAAAATTGAAAAAAAATGGACTATTTAAGAAAGAGAGAAGGAAACGAAGCAACAAAGATAAGAAAGATAAAAAGAAAAGAAAGAATGAAGGAAAGATGGTGTTTGAAATAGAAAGAACATAGTATGATTTAATAAAGTAAGAAAGAAAGAACGGACACTAAATCAAAAAGGAAATGTTACGATTCCAGAAAGATAAATGAGAACAATAAAGAAAGAAAGAAGGCAGTATGAAATGAAAAGGAAATGACACAATTCAAGAAAGAAAGATGGAAATAGAGCAAACAGAAAAAGAGAAAGAAAGAAAGAAAGAAAGAAGAAAGAAAGGAGGCAGTATGACATAGAAAGGCAATGGAACGATTCAAGCAAAAAACAAAAAGAAAGGGTGCCACAAAGAAAGAACGAACCAAAGAGACAATGTAGAACTGAAAGTAAAGGGCATGATTCTAGAATTAAAGAAGGAAAATGAAAGAAAAAAAAGAAAGTAATGGCTCGATTAATAGAGATTTTAGAAATAGAGAAGGAAAGGGAATAATAAAGAAAGAAAGAAAGAAAGAAAGTATAGAAGAGAGAGGAAATGGCATGATTAAATAAAGAAAGAAAGAAAGAAAGAAAGAAAGAGAGAGAGAAAGAAAGAAAAAAGGCGCAGTCAGTATAAAATAGAATAAAATAGCAGGATTCAAGAAATAGTGAAAGAAAGGAAATAACAAAGAAAGTATAGAATAGAAAGGAAATGGCACGATTCAAGGAAAAAAGAAAAAAAGAAAGAAAGAAAGTAATAAAGTAAGAAAGGCGGAGGCAGTATAAAATAGAAAGAAAATGGCACGATTCAATAAATAGAGAAAGAAAGGAAATAATAAATAAAGAAAGAAAGAAAGAAAGAAAGAAAGAAAGAGCTAGTATAGAATAGAAAGGAAATGGTACGATTCAAGAAAGAAAGAAAGAAAGAAAGAAAGAAAGAAAGAAAGAAAGAAAGAAAGAAAAAGAGCAACAAAAAAGGCGGAAAGAAAGAAATAAAGAAGGAGGGAGTATAAAATAGAAAGGAAATGTCACGATTCAAGAAAGAAAAAAAATAAAGTAAGAATGAAAGAAAGGACGAAGCAATATAAAATCGAAAACCACATGATTTAGGGAAGAAAAATCAAAGAAATAAGAGAATTACCCAAACAAAAAAAAGTGAAAACAAAAAAATGAAACTGTCGAACATTGAAGGCAAAATTGAAAATAAAAATTAATATCTGAATGAAGAAATGAGTGAATAAATTAATGAACTCGATGAATTTTTATAAAATCTCTAAACGAGTCGTGATTCTCGGCTAAAGGAAAACAAAAAGTCTGGACGAGAACTAAACGAGATGAGAGCGATCTCTCTGTCGAACGAGTGACGTCAAGATAAATGTCGGTTGCGAAAAGAGGACGGGAATAAGACGCATGAGCGATGCACAAGTGAATAGAAAGACGTTGATTGAGTGGAAAATCAAGGGGAAGAGAAAGGAAAAACAAATGAATACCTCGGGGACCGTTTGTTAAATTCTCTCGTGGAGTGGCGAAGATCGACGCTGCTGCGGCCAAACATGGTAGAAGCTAATATTAGAAGTCTCTAAAATCCTGTAATAAAAAACGATCAAGAAAAGGAAAGAGATTTATGGCAGGGAACCTGCACTTGTAATAGAAGGTGTCTGATAATGCTGGTTATGTTGAGAGTCGAGCAACGGTAATTAGTGGATATGGCCGTACGAGGAGGGCTGGCAGTTGAAGTGGTATTGAAAGGATATTATAACGTACAAGATGGCGGTGATAAAGATGGTTTCAATGAAGTTGCTGATGGTGATTTGGTTACTGACAATCGTACTTTGTTACGTCTCCGAGGAAAACGACGTCATGTCTTTAAAGAGTATGAATTAATGCAGCATCCGCATTCATTTGCATTAGTGCTATCCATTTTTTTTTTATTGCTGCAGTTTCTATATTTTTAAGTTTGTTGATTTTGTTTTTACATTTCTTGCTGTAGAACGAATAGGATTCTGTCTTATTTTCTTTGTTTTATTAAACTGTAGAACTATCGTTTTTGACAAGCATATAAGGTGTGTATTAAAAAATTGCTCAAAAACCACCCTACAAATTTCATCCTCAATGTCCATGACACTAACGATAATTTTTTTCTCAAACCCTAACTTCTATGTATCATGACTCAATAATAATATTTACTAAACTTCGTCGTTGTCCTTCTCCTCGTCATCATCATTATCATTAACATCTATGCCTAATTGGGACATCGTTTAAATAGTGATAATTTTGCTGATGATATGTGAAGTTCCGCACAAGGTAATCTTTTGTAGCTCTGAGATGCTGATGCCTGCAGGAATTTTACATGTTTTCAGTACTATTATTATTATTATTATTATTACTGAATGTGAGGGCATCACGCCAACAAGATGGAGTACACATGTAGGAGGTACGGTGGAGTAAAGGATACCAGCTCGGATTGAGGAATCGGAGAGCCGAGTTCGGATTCCAGTCGGATCCATTCACTTACATGCTAATACCCTTGCGAAAGGAATAAATCCTCATCTTCTCCCCCAGCTATGGGTAAATAGCAGGATAGACCGGGTTCTATAACCTTATATGGCAACTGGTATACCGCAGAAAGAAATGGCAACCTACCGCTGAAAAATAACTACCACGCCAGTCATTGAAAGATACATGATCGCTTAAGCGTGTATCACGCATGGGACATAACTGACAAACTGACGCATATACACCCAGTCTGATAAGGGTGTACCAGCCACACACAACACAGCCAATGGTGTAACAGTTTTTATTATTATTATTATTATTATTATTATTATTATTATTTAAACAGGACATAATCTTGCAAGCGGACCCAGTTAAAATATCTACAGTTAAATTAACCAGAGAGTCTTACCACTTATTATCTTTTTTTAATATCAGTTTAGTGATAGGATTTCAGGTGAAATGATATGGTTTTCCCGTTAGCATCACCATGGTTTAGAATTCTCTGAATTTAAGTGACACTGCAATATGTAAATATAGCTTCATATATATATATATATATATATATATATATATATATATGTATGTGTGTGTGTGTGTGTGTGTGTGTGTGTGTGTGTGTTTGTTTGTTTTAAACGTTATTTTTGTGTTAAGTCATATTTGGCTATTGACTAAAAATAAAGTTTCAATAGATGGCATTAATAAATAAAAAACATTATTTCTTTATATATATATATATATATATATATATATATATATATATATATATTATATGCATGTATATATACATATATATACATATGCATGTATATATCTCTATATATATATATATATATATATATATATATATATATATATATATGAAGAAATATAGTTTTAAGGAGTGCTATATTTACGGGATAAAGTGTGCAATATCAGAATAAGTGTGTATGTAAATAATTATAAAAATGAACATTGAAGACAACACTTAGAGGCGACAGAATGTTTCATGCTAGACACAATCGTCAGGCCGCGAGTGTTAGATTTTATCTCGACTATTTATATATATGGTGCATTGTGGTAATCCGTTCTGGCGGTTATTTTAGCGGGAGTAGCTTGTTTATTTATTTATTTGGGCTAATTTATTTTAATTGTTTTATTTCCATTTTTTATTTTTTATTTTCGGTTTTCAGTATCTTATTAACGTATTAAATATTATCTTTATTAACGCAATAAAAAATTGCTGAGAGCGCTTATTTAATAGTTTGTTTTGGTCTGGAAAGATAATTAAAGATATTTTTTCGTCTAATTATGCCGTAGTCTGTTCTATTATTTTGGTAGGGAACAGTTTTAATTTGTTTATTATTTTATTTATTTGGTTCGGTTATTTGTTTTCTGTTTATTTAGGTTTGTCTTTATTAGTTCAACGGTTATTTTAGCTGGAGCGATTTGTTAATTTGTTCATTTATTTATTTATTGGGATTAATTTTTATTTGTTTTTTCTCATTTATTTACCAATTTTTTATTTTGTATTTTTTTTATTTACTCTATTCGGTTTTCAATTTTTGGGTAAATATAGTGATATATATATATATATATATATATATATATATATATATATATATATATATATATATATATATATATATATATATATATATATAATCCTTTAGTTATTATATGGATAATCCCGAAGAGCCACCAGAAAGTAAATTTCGAGGTAAAACTCCTTGAGAGCGTTCAATGTATGAGAAAAATAACAAATCATAAAGACTGATATAATTAATAAAATTAAATTTAATTTTATCTATATAATAAAAACTTGAAAGAAAAAACCTTACATTTACACGTAAATTTCAGAAATAAGTTATTCCAAAAAACATTTCGCTTCAAGATGGAACAGACCTTACTTTAATTCAATTTAATTCAAATAATTATATTGAAGTTTTCGGCTCTTGTTTTGAAACATGAGACCACTTATGTAGCGTGTTGGGATCATATTTTAAATAAATAATTATATATATATATATATATATATATATATATATATATATATATATATATATATATTTTTTGGTCATGACATCCATTGATATGTTTCCCAAGGCATCAGTAAGTAAGATATTCTTCAACATTTTCTTACAGCTTCTCTATATATACCGAAAGTCAAAAATGGAAATATATTTCATGCATTTGAATCGTTTTTGCCTGTTTCTCTACGAACACCTAAATTAAGCAACGTCATGTCTAGTCAATATCTAGATGGGTGACAACAGTGGTAAAAACAGGTGCAGTAGATTTGAATATGCGGATGAGGTAATGCATAAAGCCTCGGTACTGTTAATCGAGAATCGAGTTCCAATTTTCGCTGGGTCCATTTACTTATGCGCAAATGCCCTTAAGAAAGATATGAATCCACTTCTTTTATTCCAGTTATAGGTTAATTAGTAAGACTAGTATCACTAAATTATTCAGAAGCTGTAGAAAACAAATCAGTTATTCCATCAATGTTCTTTAGTGTTACAATCTGTTTCCAAGCCAATTATCTCCAACCGAAATGCAGTTCTTATTCTTCTCGCAGTAGTTGCATTTTCATCCTGACCCCTAAATCAGCTTGGAAAAAAGATTGGACAACAGAAATGATACACGGAATATCTTTGAGGCAAAGTTAGCTTTTTTTTTTTTTTTTTTTTTTGCTAATATCTAAAATTCTTCCTCGATCAAATCAATAAAAATTTTTTGTCAGCAATGGGAATGCCAAGAAGATCGTCTGCTTTAGCTAATTAACAAATTGATCATGGACGACAATTTCATTCATTAAGCGGGAAAATTGGAATCTTGTAATTTCAAATTTAGCGCGTTGAGATGTTAATATGATATCGGATAAAAAGAAAGTCAGTTTAGCAAGAAAAGAAGAATTTTGCAGATGATATAAAGAATCATCGGTTTTTGCTTTTAAACAATTCACTAGAAACAACAAGATAATGCAACTAAGATGTAATGGGCTACTAGAAGCGAAAAAAAATAAGACTTTACAAAGAAACTGTACACCCAATCATAAACAGAAAACAAGGAATAAAATTCTACTCCTGTTCAAAAGGCCAGGGAGGAGTGGGAAACAGGTGATAGACGAATCTATTTACTTATACTGAGGAAACAAGTAAATTGTAAATAAAATTTCAGAGTTAACGCGGAGATGTTAGAAGAATACAGTAGACGTAAATTTTAGAAGTAAGCGAAAACCTTTTTTTCTTTTTCTCTTGCGTTCCTCCACAACGTTGCCTGTCATTTATACGTATTTTAGATAGTTTGAAAGGACTAAACATCGATTGCAAGAAGACAGAATGCATGGTTGTCAGCAAAAGGGACAGCCAAACATGAAAATTACAACTTGGGGATAACAAAATCAAGTGCAAGTACAATAATTAAAATATCTGGGAAAATTTGAGAAAAAATGCGGAAATATTTGGGGAAAATCTAAGGAAAGCAAGGCAAATTTCATTAGAAACAAAGAAAAGAGGACTAAACTGTTTCATAATATTGCTTATCCTCAACAAAGATGATAATGAAACTTGTGGCGATAGAAATGTGATTCTACAGAAGAATACTGAGAACATCGATCACCCACATTCTGAAGGAACACGGCATAGAAGAAGAAGAAGAAGAAGAAGAAGAAGAAGAAGTAGTAGTAGTAGTAGTAGTAGAAGAAGAAGAAGAAGAAGAAGAAGAAGAAGAAGAAGAAGAAGCAGAAGAAGAAGAAGCAGAAGAAGAAGAAGTAGTAATAGAAGAAGAAGAAGACGAAGAAGAAGAAAAAACGAAGAAGAAGAAGAAGAAGAAAACGAAGAAAAAGAAGAAAACGATGAAGGAGAAGAAAAAAAAACGAAGAAGAAGAACCAATATTTCAAAATTAAATACCAACAAAAGCATTGGTATATCTTAAAATTAACTTACCTTATATAATAATGAAATTAATCACTTCCTATACGAAAACATTGATAAAACAGTATTACTGTCAGTAGAAATTTCTAAAATCATACATAGTCTAAGTCATCCTATCCAGCAGTGAATGCTGGACAATCACCTAACAGATGAAGAAGAGAATTGAAACAACAAAAACGTGGTTCTACAGAAGGATGCTAAGAATACCTTAGACCGAAAATGTGAGTAACGACAAAGTTATAGAGAAAATTGAAACAAAAAAAAGACACTTATACATAAGATCAGGAAGAGATAGGTGTAATTTCGAAGGTATATAATGAGGAAAGAAGGCATAGAAAATTTGGTACTCACAGGACAGACTGAAGTCAAAATGGAAAGAGGAAAACAGCGCATAACCTACCTATCGAGCTTGAGTTAATGGATGACGGAAAACGGTTTAGAAGAGATAACAAAAAGACGATATTTATTAAACGCTACAAAAGACTGGTAATTGTGGAGAGTCATGGACTGAACAACGACAAATTTTTTTTAGAGAAAATGGAACAAAAAGGACGCTTAAAACTTAACACCAGTAAGAGACAGTTGAAATTTCTAGGAGATATAATGAGGAAAGAGAGACAAGGGGGAAAACAGTGCATAACTTACCTAACGAGCTTGTGCAAATGGATGGCAGAACAGGGTTCAGGAGAGATAATAACAAGCAGATATTTACTAAGAACTACAAAGGATCGTTCTGAAGGAAGGATAGAAGAAGAGGCTTAGTTTAATCCAAGAACAGAACTGTGTAACACCTACTCAAAGTCGGCTTCTTAAATTAGCTCACTATTACGAATATCTGAATGGCCAGTACTTGGCAGCTGATCTTCCTTCTGACCTCACACGCAGCTCAATGGTGGAAAGACTGGCTTGTATCATTCAAGACCTTCAAAATAACGTTATTATCTTTTCACCACAACTAAGCAGACACTAAATTTTCTCCGATCCTGATGAGTGGTTATAAGCCGCAATCGAACTCTTACTGGGTCTACTCGCGCCATACCTCAAATAGAGCGTGCGATGGGTAAATTGTCACCATTAATATTTTAAATTCTGCGCAACCGTGTTGTTTTTTTGCGGGGGGGGTTGTTGGTTTTGTCGACTGCACAGTATAGTAGGGTCAGTTGGACAGCATCTGCGAGAAAGAAGAGTACCATGACGCAATTCGTTCCAACAGAAATTTGGAAACGGTATGCTGTACTGCTTGGCATTCGCACCGGAAACTCTAATACGAACATTTCAGAGTGTTTGGGTGCCAATCTGAGGACAGTGCAGAAGATTCGGAAGTAGTGATCGCTAGCGATGGCGAGGTTATGCCTCCATTCTTCTTCCCACAGGGAATCAGACTCAATACATCAATACCTTGAGGAGGTAGTGTTGTCCAGCATCAAGAGAATGACTATCAGACGACCCTTTGTCTAGCAATAGGACTCTGAACAATACCACACAAGCAGAAGAATCCAATCATGGCTGTAAGACATTTAAGTAAAGTGCCAGTTATGTAGTGTACGAAAAGGTTTTTCTTCCTCCCTATGAATCCGAATCCCTCGTCGCCAAATTGTTGTTATAGAGTACGAAAAGGTTTTTCTTCCTCCGTATGAATCCGAATCCCTCGTCGCCAAATTGTTATAGAGTAGTTTCACAGTGGAGGTTTGTATTTTTCTAAGTCGGTCCTAAAAAGGTTCGACATACAAAACGTTAGGAACTTGAAACAATAGTTAATGACGCAGCAATCTAGTTGTGGTGGTTGATACTTTAATGTCCGACATCGACTGACTAACTCATTGAGCTCCCTGGCGACTGCTACTACTCCTACTTATTATATGTAGGGGAGTCTATTAACAAACAGAATAGGTATGTTCCAGTATAACAAGGGGACATAATAAGGAAAGATGGAAAGGAAAATTCGATATGAAATTGGCGGCAAGAGGAACAGGGGAAAACAAAGTATAACCTTCTTACAGAGCTTGAGTCAATGGATGACGGGACATGGTTTAGGAGAGATAACAAAAAGACAATATTTCAAACCCTCGCTGCTTTACGATCATATCCAAACGCGGAAAAGGCTATGAAAATCTAAGCTCCGGAGGTGTTTGGCTGTCAACACTGAAAAACTTCCGTCAACTACTGTAGTCAAGTTGGCCCTAAATGTAATTTGGATCTTGTCGGTATATTCACGAGAAAGGATATGTGATCTGCGAAGCACAATGCCTCCATAGATTACCGCCCAGACTTGTGCCCTGAATAGGTCCCTCCAGCCTCGGCATCAAAGGAATGAATTTGCACCAAACTGGGAGCGAGCTTTATCTGCCTACTTCTAGTGAGTAAAGGGAATATAAAATAGAAACAAAAGTTTTACATTACGCGTCTTTTCTCTAGAAAAGGTTGACTTGGACTAAAAATGTTTTCATCAATGGGGTTACTATTATATATAAAGTGGACAAATAAAACACACACTGATTATAATTTCAACCAAAGACCGCTAAGGATACAGGCATGCATGATTTTAAATTTAATTTATTTTTCTTTTAATTTTTGGTCTCCAATAAATCACCTAAACATCCTGATTCAGTTTTTCTGTTACTTTTTTTTTGTCGCTATTTCTTTTTCAATATCCTTAATAGCAATTGGTTTGTCAGGAAGATAAAAATATGTTTTCTGATCCTGGATGTAAATTTACCCGGAAATACAATATAGGAACCAGTAATAAGGAGTGCTAGAGAAAAAGCAATAATAACAACGAAAATTGCAATATGAGTTATGGTAAAAAAAAAACTTATAATTGATAACAGCAAAGTTGCAATATGAGCACTGGTAAAAAAATAGTTGCTGAAGATATTAGGTTTATAATACCAAGAAATTCATACACAGATGTCGTCAAGGACACATAGAAAAAGGCGTTACTTAGATCCAGTGACAAGACCCAAAGAGTGTGAGTTCAATACCAGGTTAAAGCGGTGGAGAACTTGGGGATGGTAATTAACAGGAGATAACTGACATCCATTAGACATGGCACGTGGAACTAGAACAGTCTACCCCAGCAAGCGAAATAAAGCGACATTCCAACCACCTGAAGAAGGCCGGAGCGTACAACGGCCGAAGTGTTCTGATAAATATGGCAACAAACATGAGGATGATATTCCGAACAATGTAAATTGTGTGAATAATACCTCATCTGAGAAATATAGATATATTACCAGGGAAGATTCTGAAATTAGTGCACTTTCATTATTTTTCGCCTAAATAAATTACTTTCTCTTTTATTTAATACTGAATTGTTTTTTCATTAAATATGGACGCTATAGAAGTAAAACCATTTGGTTTTAACACATAGAGGAACTAAAATGAAAGTTACAATACCATTAGTAGAATGGGATGCATTAAAAAAAAAGAAAAAATCAGAGAAAGAAACTGCTATTTATCTATATATATATATATATATATATATATATATATATATATATATATATATATATATATATATATATATTGAGAAACTGAAAAACATGGAAAGTGAATGGATTAATAAACAAAAGGAATGAAATAATTTCGAACAATCGACACGCTGACGCATTCCGTTTTAAAACGTAAAGAACTCTAGAAAAAACTTTTGATCACACCGAACTCATAAATAATTACATTGGTCACACAACTACATGCCTATCCAGACGCCTTACCTTACACCTATCTGACTATAGCTCTATTAGAATTCATTTAAACAAACACACAAACTTACCAGACTCTATTCAAAACATACTAGTAGAAAACACAAACATAATAACCTCATCCATCTTTAAAAAAAGATTAAAAATAATGGAAACCCTAATAAAAAAAAAAGAAGAAACAGCCAACTCTTAACAATATTAACTACGAACAAGGCCACAATGTACTCACCGTGTTCGGAAAATAAAACATCTCTATAACACACTAAAGACATACACATAACGCACACACTCAATTAAACTGAAAAAAATAAAATCATCCGTGATAATGGCTAACAGTATAGCCGAAAGCGCTTGGAACTATAGATCATTTGGACACTTTCTACAGCTGTGTCCAAAAAAGTGTCCACCTGTTCGAACACAAGAGAAATTAAATAAAAAACTTAACCCTAGTACCTCGTCTGACATTTTTAATGAAACACACGCATATATGTATGTGTGTTTGTGTATGTTTATGTATATGTGTGTGTGGTTACCAATTGTTTATACTGACTGCCCTCCTGTACGCTTTAGAAACATCGGTATCATGGAAAAATAAAGTGTGCTTTAGGTGTATCTTATGAATCAATGGACAGACTTTTACACCACAATGGAACAAAATACCCCGCATACAGAAACTGCTCATTCGCAATCAACTGCAGTGGGCAGTATAACTCACATGGAAAGGTAATAAGATATTACCTAAGCACGTATTTTACCGAAAACTCGCTCTTGATAAGCATCCCAGAAAAAAACCTAAGAAACTTTTCAATGAAGTTAAATACAACTTGAGAAACTCTTGAGATTAGTGCTAAAGTTTTAGGAAAATAGGCAGTGGATAGGTCTGGTTGATGAAAGCTAGTGTTTAATGGCTGTAATCTTTTTTGTGGTCAAAAGTGTTGAGTATTCGATGGTGAAAAGACCTCTGAGGAAAAAAGATGTAGACACGATAAAAGGTGATATTCAGTATGAGCGTCTATGTAACATCTACAGTAATGTCGGTCTATCGTGCATCGTATTTGCTAGTAATTTATTAGGTTGGTGCAAAAATAATGACGTAATGATGTCGTTTTTTGACGTTAAAAACATACGTCCAAAAACGACATTATTACGTCATTATTTTTGCACCAACCTAATAAATAAAAAATACGCTGTCTCATGGGGACTATTTTGATGTCCTTCCTGACAGGCCTGCAGGGTAGTTTTTGTGATAAAGTGTTGCAGCACTGCCGCCGAGCTGAAGCAACACATGTGCTCGAGGAGAAAGTCACTTTCAAGACACACCAAAGCTTTTCGCGTGTCACATATTTAAAAAAAGACTTGCAGGAACGAGGCTGGTCTGCAATGTCATCTGCGTGCCCATGGACGTTTAGATCAACGTAGAAGACGTTATTACCGGATGTAACAGCAAAGTTGTCCAAATCGTGTAACGGCATAATTATCCATCACATCAAATGTTTAGCATCTAAAACATCACTGAACTAATTGAGTTTCTGATTTCATGTTTTCAGATAAGTCATTTAGCCATCTTGGCACCATTTTTTAATAAGAATCTCTGAAAAGCCATTTGCGCTATCCAAGTAGAAAGACAACAGGTTCCAATCATTTTGTGTCACACACATTGTTTCCCAACTGAGCAATGGTGAGAAAAAAAATAGTATTCAGTAATAGTACCAACATTCATATTTTGGCTTCCATCTTCAAAGTCCATTCAAGAACCATCCAAAGAACGGTAAGTTTAACAAAGAGGGAACAGAAGAGACAAAAACTAGATCAGAAGGTCACAAAAGGAAGAGGGATCATCATTTCAAATTAGAACTAAGGAAATCAATTAAAAAAGATCCAACTAAGTCCATAAGACGTTTTGCACGTGAAAGAAGAGTTTCAGCTATGACAGTTTAAATAGCAGTGAAAAAAAGACTTGAAAATGAAATCCTATGTAAAACCTGTTCAACTTTATTACACAAGTATATATATATATATATATATATATATATATATATATATATATATATATATATATATATATATATATATATATAAATTGTTATATACGGAATGAATTCCAATAACCAACAATTACTATTCTTAAAATTGCTTAATACAAAAACATATAATTATTTATTTGAAAAAAAATTATAACATAAATATATTATAAAATCACTACAAAAATAGCCATTTTGTTTCAAACATCATCACTTGATAAGACACCAAATTTGAAAATTTTTAAAATTTAAATTTTATATAATATATTTATAAATATATTTATATATTATAATTTTTTTTTTAAATGATGGCTTCATATATATATATATATATATATATATATATTATTATATATTGCTGAGTAATATTGATAAATATTTATATTTATTTCTATGTGTGTGTATATATATATATATATATGACATGTGTATGTATATGTATGTATATATATGTGTGTATGTATGTATGTGTATATATATATATTAGTGTGAGTATATATATATATATTTATGTCTATTTGTATGGATACATGTGTGTACAGGTATATATATATATATATATATATATATATATATATATATATATATATATATATATATATAATTATTTATTTAAAAATATGAAATAATTATATTTAGGCTCTACTTTTTAACGAGCACTGTTTTTTAAAAAATAATAACAAAAATACTAAAGAACTTTGGATTATTTATCTAACGAGTTCTTTCCTATTTTCTATATATTTTTACACACACACATACACACACACACACACACACACACATATATATATATATATATATGTTTTTACTCGTGTATGTGTATTCATGCTTATATCAGTATATATGAGGTATTTGTATATATTTGTTGGTTAATGTGTTTTCTTTTTTTTATATATTAGCTGGTTTTATTTTATGTCTTGCATTTTGCCTGCACATTTGAATTTTGCGTGTGTTTTTTTTTTGTTTCTTATGTGTGTGTATGCGTATATATTTATTTTATTATTTTATTATATTATTTTATTCTATTCATTTCTATATATTTAATTGTCTGTTTTCTTTGCGTTGTTTGCCGAATATTTGTTATCTTATTCTACCTCATTTAAATTTTATCTATTTTGGCTATTTTGCAATGATTTTATAACAACATATTTATGTTATAATTTTCGAATAAATTATAATTGCTCTACTCTGTATTGAGCATTCTTTTAAGAATAGTATTTTTGGTTACTGGAATTTATTCCGTATCCACCAATACTATACTTGGGTATATATATATATATATATATATATATATATATATATGTGTGTGTGTGTGTGTGTGTGTGTGTGTGTGTGTGTGTGTGTGTGTGTGTGTGAACATTATATAAATTCTTCATGAGCTTCCGATCCTTAGCTATGATTAATTAATAATGAATATATCATATTTGTTTATGATCGATTCTATCACGATTCTTCTGTTAAGCCCGGAGAGAAATTATACATTCTTATTGCTCAATGTAGAGTAATATAATTTTATAAAAAATCTTCGAAAATAACAATTGTATCTTATCTTTAATCAGTTCTAAGATAGAACGGTTCAATGGTCAATCTAACAATTGAATAATTTTGCTGTCATACGATTTGTACAATTACACCGATTATAAAATATATATATATATATATATATATATATATATATATATATATATATATATATAATAATTTTTAATTAATTAATTCAACAAGTCTAGAAGAAACCTCAACAGAATGCAGGAATCCTGTATTTGGGACTCATCAGCAGTTCGCATCCTGATGTGGGCCCAAAGTTGGGACCACGGAAGGAAAACACGGAACACGGAATAGAGGTAAGAAAGATATATTAAACAAAAAGGTTACAAAGATAGTGTAAAAAATGAAGTGGAGCTTATTATGTGCTAAAAAAATATATTGGTAGCCGTACGCGATAAAAATATTAGGATTATTCTCTCTCCTCCTCCTCCTCCTCTTCTTATTCTCCTCTCCTTCTTCTTCTCTCTAGAGTGTTATGTCGCATACTTTATATAGTCCTGGAAGAGTCCATGTTGTAGGTATGTTACGGTCTCACAATACATCCACTATCGAGAATTGAAACCCGGATAGTTACGACATCAGGCAAACGACATACCAACTGTTCCAACGGGGACAAAGAGGTAACGAATTAGACTCGATATAGCGCCGCTTCATCACATATTCCGTGGTGGAATTCATCCGAGTTTCCCTTACCCATAGGCATGTGCCCCCACAACCTGTTGAGGTTTCTTCTAGACTCGATGAATTTTGAACAATTATGATTATTCAAATCTGCCTAATAATTTCTATCACATACACTTTTACATATATATATATATATATATATATATATATATATATATATATATATATATAAAATCAAAAGTTTTGGACCTCAGCATTATTTCTCTAAATTCATAAAAAAAAAACTTATTTTGGATAACTAAATTACCTTTTCTGTATATATATATATATATATATAAAAAATGTGTGTGTTTCTTGTGTGTGTGTGTGTGTGTGTGTGTGTGTGTGTGTATAAATTTTTTTATTTTTATATAAAATTCATACAACTTGTTCTACAAACATTATAAATTTATTTGATAAGCTTTAGGAATTTTTTGTTGAAAAAAAACAAAACAAAAAACAAGTGGAAATTATTTCTATAGAAGGGTATTCCGAACTTCAGATTACTAGAAAATTATATATATAAAAAATTTGAACCTGCCTCCGCCTATCAATGTGGCGGATCGCAAATGTTAACAGAAAAAATATATGGGAAGGCCCATTTTCATTATTTAGTAGAATATAGACACTTCATCGTGTCTAAAAAAGGAAATTTAAAACAACTCCTCATCTAATTGCTGAATTTAATTCTAGACATTACCATCCAATTATAATTGTTAAGAGAATACTTCTTTCTGTTGTGTTTAATGGATTTCTACCAGTTAGGAAACCACTATTAAAAAAGGAAGATAATTTGAAAAGACTAAAATGGTTACAACCGAAGAAGGATTAGACTTCAGAAGATTAGACAAAAAGATACTATGGACCGATGAGTCCAAATATAATCTTTTGGGAAGTAAACGAAATGTGTTTGTCAGACAAACTCCTTCCGAATAAATGAATGAAAATTGTATTCAAATCAATATTTAATAAATATATGGTTATGCTGTAATTGTTAAGGTTTCTTACGTTTTAGAGGTGACATTACTGAAGACTTTGTTTAAATTAAAGGCATTATGCGAAATGAAGAATATCATTCAATACTGTAGAGCCATGCAATTCCTTCTGGATGCCGCAGGGAATTTTGCAAATCATGACTACAGTCTCCAGACCTTTCACCAATTGACTTTGTCTGAGATTAAATTGATCATAAAGTTCGAAATGAACTGCCTAAGTATAAGCAAAAGATGTTTACCCATTTCCACACTGCTTGATGCCAAATATTTGCTCAGCAGTAATAAATACTCGTGGTGGATTCTTTGAAGAAAAGAAAATTTGATTTAAGTGAAATTATAATTTTTTATATTCATTTTGATTTAAATTGTTGCATAATTTCAAAGAAGCACAGCAAACAAATTTTATTTTTTAAGGATATGAAGCTTGAGTCATTTTTGAAGTTTAAAGGAAAAATCAATGTAACCCTAAACCAAATGTTAGTTTGTATATATATATATATATATATATATATATATATAATTATTTTTTATTCAAAAAAAAAAATTATAACATAAGTATGTTATAAAATCACTTACAAAAATAGCCATGTTGTTTCAACACATATCTCATTATCAAGTGATGAAATGAAAATAAAATAAATGGTTTTAAAAGTTTCAGATTAATTAACGATCCTACACTAATTCAACATTGTTACAAAAAGCTAGAATAACCAATCAAAAACGAAGTATAGAAAGATTCAAAAGTTTGATCATATGTATTGAATATTTTTAAGAATAGAATTGTTTAGTTAATGAATATTTTTTATATTACAATTAAAATATACTTATATATATATATATATATATATATATATATATATATATATATATATATGAACTTCTGAGGTTATAATTGTTCCAACTAGAGAATAGTATATATATTTCAAAGAAGAGAGAAACCTGGCAAATGTTTTGATTTTGTAATGTGCATTTCTTAAAAATATATTATGCTATATTTTTGTAAAAATATTTTTTTATTCAATTCTCAATGACCTTCATCATGCAAAATTTGGATATTTCCTAAAATATTATTAAAAGGAATTAATTTCTCTCATGTTTTTTCATGTTAAAAATTCCTGATGCTAAACATTATTTTATTGTGTGTGTTAGTGACACAGATGTCTTTCTTGAACTGGCAGTGAGGAATTTCTTCTGTGTGAAGAGTAATAAAACTATTAAGATTAGTCGAGAAAGGTCTTCTTAGATCTATTTCTATGTTTTTGTTTTGTTCGTGTCTTTGTCAGTATGCATATGTATGTTGACCATGTTCACCATAGTTTATGAATATAGAATACAGCACAGTAGGTAATCTCTTCAATGAAACAACGTTAAAGATTAACACTTTACGAGTCAGAGACTCTACTGAATCTGACTATATCGCCAATACCACCAGCATTTTTTAAATTTTATTCAGTCTTCGATATGTTCTGAGGCATATTCACATAAAACCTATGGCCGATTTTATATCACGTCGCATTGAATTATTTTTGCCTTCTGATTGGTTAACCTTTCTATTGGTGAACTATAAAATGAGTCAGCTCATTTTTTTAAGATCTCTATTAAACAATAAAAATCCAAAAATTTAAAAATATGTATAAATATATTTTGGTCATACATAGATACTGTCTTATTATATGGAATTAATATAAATATATAAAAAACACATTGACACATATTTTTGACATTTTATGTTGTGTACGTTTTAATTTTAATTCCTGTGAGCAGTCTTGTAAAATAAATATATGTGTATATATATATATATATATATATATATATATATATATATATATATATATATATATATATATATATTGAACAATAAAAAATATTAAAAATTAAAATCTTTAGACACACTGGGTTGTAGATTAATATTCTTTCGTTTTTTTTTTATTATTCCATTTAGATTCCTCGACTAGTTTCAATTGAGAATGTCATCATCAGGGAGAAGAAATATTTCTGCTTGCTGGTAGCAAATAAACTACAGAAATGAATGTCTTGATGGAGAAAAATGAACTTTTGTCTGTAGTTTTCATTTGTTTTTTTTTTTTTTTTATCTTTTAACATGAATCTTTTAACATTCTTTGTGTTGGTCAAACAGTCTCTTTTAAGTTGTTATTTGAGATAAGAGCTGGATAGATATATGTTGCTCTGAATTCTCTGGTCAGTTTGACAGTTTTATTGGACCTGGTGAAGGGATGTGTCTCTGTTTAGTGTTTGTGTGTGTGTGTATTTGTTTCTTTGGTTCTTAAGGAGTGAGTGAGTATGATATGTGTAAGCGTGTATATTGCTGTGGGTGTGTGTTGTCATTTGGCTTATATATATATATATATATATAGATAAGTATGCGCATGTATACGCGCATTCCCTCTCTATACATGCATACTGTCTTATTATAAGGAATTAGTATACATACATATACATGCATACATGCATAGACACACACACACACAGACACACACACATATATATATATATATATATATACTACATACTATGTTGTGTTTTCATTTTATCCCTGTAAATAGTCTATAGTTTTTGCCAATATGAGTATATGTATTTGTGCCCCTTTATTTTAAGAGTAGGTTCTAAATATTAGAATTAGTGTTATATAACGGCCAGTTAGTTGCATTTGCGACTGAGGATTCTCAAGTGCATGAAACTCAGAGTTGTACACAACGTTGAGGAATAGATATATATTTATTAGTAGTATAGATTTCAACACTTAATTTTACAGAGCACTTTTAAAGAGGCTGAAGCTAAAATCGGAGAGCTTGAGTTCGAATTCCAGTCGAAACCATTACATTCACTTTTTTGCTGATACCCTTGGGAAAGGTATGAATAAGGGTTCTCCACTAGCTTTGGGTAAATAGCAAGACAGAAGGGTTCTATAGCCTGGATGTAGGAATATGACAAAAGGATGTTAAAAAAAACTGCCTTGTCAACAACTGAATCGAAAGAACGACCATGTTGACTATAGTCTATGAATATAGAATACACCACAGTACGTAATCTCTTCAATGAAACAACGTTAAAGATTAACACTCACGAGTCAGACACTCTACTGAATCGGACTATATTGCCATTACATTATATATCGAGCATTCAATATGAAATCGTTATATGCAATAGACTGTTGGTGCTTACTGAGCAGACTTGGACAGACATATCCGATTGCATTGAGCACATGGACAGGGTGGCACCTGATGGCAATTCATGGATCCCCTTCAGACTCCTTTCTTCAGTTCTTCATATTTTTGTGATGCCTAATAGAGGATTTTGACGCCATCAGCAAAACCAGTTCTCCAAAAAGTCCAGTCTTCAAAAAAAAAGTTACGAGTTATTCAGACGAATATTGCACTTGGCAAATAAGTGATTTTAAAGAAGACAATTTTGTAACGAAGATTTGCCTTTGCTGTCAATCATATTCCCAATCATTCTATATACATTGTTTTGATTCTGTCATTTGCCATAACGAATAACGTGGCCTGTCCATCGCAATCTGTAATTATTTGTAATTGTCATATATATATATATATATATATATATATATATAATTTTTTCCAAAATAATTTATAACGATTGTATGAAACTCAGAAAGTATTATCGGTGACGAGATAATATAAAGATACATACAAATAAACATATATATATATATATATATATATATATATAAAAGGACAAACACTAATATTCCATGGTTACATTGGAATCGTAAAAAATCCAATTCATCAGACCGACAAATCTCAAAAAAGAAAACTAAAATTTTAATTTAATTTTTCTGTCCTCGAATTGAGTTCTACCTGTATTCTATCCTTTTGAAATTTATATATATATATATATTGAATTTTATTCTTAAGTTGTGTAAATACCGTCATTTCTATGATTCTTCATGAAGATTATAGGTTAATAGCGCCACAGACTTGATGCTATAGTCTTCGATGTCTTTTTTGAAAGACAACTCTGAATCAAAAACTTGATGAGGATCTTATTGAGAAATCGTGGCCTATTTTGTTCCCCAGGTTCCTGAATTCTCGGTTCTAAAAACTAAGATTTTAGTTCATTTTAGTAAAAGAATACGATGAACCCTTTGCAAATATGGACAATAAAAAGAAAAAGGTATCAAAAAAAATCAAATAAATAATAGCAGTGGGAAACAATGAAAGAAAAAAAACCATGATAGGAATAAAATTGACTGAGCATCTGAAAAGGAAACCATGCAAAATGTTTAAAAAAATTTCCAAACGTGAAGGGAAAAGAAGATTTTTAAATTTTTTGAACAAACACAAAAATTGAGAGAACAAGGAAAAACAAATGACAGAAAGCTAATATAAAGAAAGAAAACAACGGAAATAAATGAATGGATAAAGAGAAGAAAAATAGAAAGAAAAAAATGCAGAAAGTTAGAAACACTTAAAAACAAAATGGGGAAAGGAACGAAACAAAAATGGCGCGCGGTTGAACTGCTCGGAAGTGTTTCATTTCTTTGTATTAATTTAATGTCGGCCGTGAAGTGGTCAATTTAATGATTCAAAATTGGTTTTTGTAGATTAATTCAAACAAAACTGAACGAAAATGAAGGCGGCCATCTTTTCTCTCTTGATAGAAAGATAGATAAATTGATAACAAGACAGATATATTAAAAAACAACCTGTAACAGTTAAAAAAAAATCTGCCAACTGCGAGCAAAGAATATATGGTTGTATATATATATATATATATATATATATTATATATATATATATATATATATATATATTTATATATTTATAGCGATTTCTTTAGCCCTAGCTTAGATATCGAACAAGGCCGAAATTATGGAAAGGGTTGAACCCTCGATTCAGCTGTAATTCTTCAAGTAAACCAAAGTTTGCTATTCTTCTGCTTTTTATTATTTTCCCTTCCTTTTCTTGCTTCCTTATTTCCCTTATATTTTCATTCTTCCTTACCGCCATCATTTTTCTTATTTCCTTCCTTCCTTCCTTCCTTCCTTCCTTCCTTCCTTCTTTCCTTCCTTCCTTTTTTTTTCTGTTAAAATATTCATTAACCGCCGTTTCTTTTCTTTTCTTTTCTTTGTTCCTTTTCTTTCTTTTCTTTTTATTAATTGTTTGGAAAATCATTATCCGCTCTTTCTTTCTTTCTTTCTTTCTTTCTTTTCTTACTGGTTGCTTTCATTCATTATCCGCCCATTCTTTCTTTCTTTCTTTCTTTCTTTCTTTTATATTTTTCTTACATGCTTTATTTCTTTCTTTGTTTCTTTCTAGGATAAATTAATACTTTTCATCTTCTTTCTTTCTTATAGTTTAGTTTTTAGGACAATTATTCAGAATATGTTATTCATTTCCCCTCGCTTATTATTGTGTATCCTCGTTACAATTGCTTTACAACCTTATCACGTTGAAACACAACTCCTCGCACGGTCACCGTCAGTACCTAGATGAAAGACAGTCTGGGAGTACCAGGTGCTGTAAGCTTGAATCTGCGCTTTGTTTAATGAATAACGACTCAAAACTGGAAATCGTCTCACCGATTTCCAGTTCCAGTTATGTTCTTTATGTTCCCTTATGCTCAAATGCTCTTGAAAAAGGTATGAATCCACGTTTCCCACCCGCAACTATGGGTTAATGTGTTCAGCATGTCTCAGTAAATTAGTATTATCCCAAAAGAAATTATTGCAATCTAAAGTATTTTCTGGCTTCAAATAACCTGCAAAGGGTTGATAAGCCGTAAAAAGCAAATCAGTCACTCAGTCATTACAGTTCTGTTTTATGTCTTCATCTTCTTCTATGTATTCTTTCCAGTTATTCGATTTCTTGCGTATCGTAACTTATCGTTTTCTTTTCCGTCATACTACTAGAGTGATAGCCGTCATATTATTTTAGATAATGTAAATATATTGGAACAGAATTTTCGAAAAATGTTTCCTGGTGTTTTTTAAACGAATTACAAAGACAATATTGAAATATTTGTACATAGATTTATTCATCCATAAATATGCCATTTTGTTCCACTACTTTCGCCATTTGTAAGTCATCCGCCTGATGACATTCTCCAAGAACTTGCTATCTTTCTAGGTGATGATCTGGTTTAAGTGTTTTTTTTAGTAGATTTCCAGTAAATTGAAGTTCATTCCGTTACTAATATTATGTAAGGTTCAAAATTAGTGGCAATCCTAATGTGCAAGTTCATGTGAGTACGGTGTTTGAAGAAAGACATGCCAAGTAATTTGCACTAATTTCTACCACATTGCAAAATCAAGAGGTCTGGCGTATTAATGATGGAACACCTTCCAAATCCGTACGTTTTTTAATCGGAGGATTGAATCGTTCAAATTTGGAACACTGCATTCCTGAATCCAAAGTCTGATTTTGTTGGAAAATCTGGTCATAGTCAATTCCTTTCTAATCCCACCATTTAGTCAGAATCCTTTAATTCGGATATACACCGAATTTGGGAGTGATTAACGTTGGCTAATTTCGTTTTCAATAGGAAGTTTTTGTTTCATAAGTTTCTAATCTATCTAGTTTTAATCTTCTGTGGTTAATCTTTAATTTTTTGTTATGTTTATGCAGATAATTACAGGGGGAAATATGGCCCATTAAAAATTGTTTCTGTTAAATGGTAGGACATCTAAACAGTACTGTGGTTGATCCACGTATCCGACTGCTTCCAAAGATCTTACAACGCACATATGCGTTTTGTGGGGTATCTATGAGATGACATGATGTCATTCTCCAAGA
>CAHIKZ030002298.1:30000-52500 GCA_903632075.3 Acanthosepion pharaonis | reverse complement strand
TTTAGTGGACTCAGCAATTTTCAATCTGCTTGTCTGAATCATCTTCAAGAAGCGAGGGCAAGATTTAAAGGTCAGCCAATCTAACAGTGATCTCATCTCACAATCCTCATACTTGCTCCATATATGGCCTCCTTTGTAAATCACGAGCGGGTCTTAAATGCCACTTAAGATTATTGCACAAACATTCATAACAGAATCAATAAGCTGTCAGATCCTCATACGTCGAAACCGACAGGAGAGTCCATTATATATATATATATATATATATATATATATATATATATATATATATATATATGGAAATTTTATTGGTTTATACAAATTTAATACCCATATAAAAAGGTGCCATAGTAATTACCACCTAAATGTATTGGAGGCCATATACATTTTATCTATGAAAAAATTCTCTTTGAAAACAGAAGGATTTTTTTTAAGTAATTGATTTCCATTTAATTTTTTTTCACATGTTCTCACCATTGCTTTTATTGGTATTTATTAACCTTGATTTAGTTCTATTGAGAGGTTGTGAAACCCGATAACCCGATTTTCATTTTTTTTCTATTATTTCTTATCATGTGTGGTAATATTAAAAATAAATTTTGTCTGTTTATGGCGGCTATATATATATATATATATATATATATATATATATATAATGCTGTTATATTTCATTTTTTATTTTATATGTGTTTGTGTGTGTATAAGCTATGGAGGACAGGAAGTGACACAATGACATAAATAAAAGTCAGTAAGTATTTTTTTTTATGCAAATTAGTATTTAAATTGTTTTCGCTTGGGTTTTTTTGTATCATATATTTTGAATAACATGAGGTTATGGATCTAAACGTTTTCTTTTAATTTTCTTTTTAACATTTTTGTAGTCATATATGTTCGTTTTGTAATTTTTTCAGGAGAGAAGATATTGAAAATCTCCAGGCGCAAATTTATATTTCTATAAGATTCGATAGCGGCACTCAGGAGAATTCTTCTTCTAAGTTCGTTTCTCTATTAATAAGTGTTGCATTCTTTATATCAATGTTGTGGTTGAATTTATTTCTATGTATAACTGATGCATTTTATAATTTTTTTTTTTTTTATGTAAGAACCCTTTTGTCTTCCTAGATATGTCTTTTGTTAATTTCTAGAAGTTTCCCCAATGTATTGTGAGGAGCAGTTCTGGCAATTTATTTTATATATACCTGCTTCAGAATTATTATTGTTATCGGTATTTTTAATTCTGATCATATCCATATTAGTTTCTGATATGTTTGTAATTATTTTGATGTTTAATTTGGATAGGTTGTTTTGGACAGTGGATGTTATCGAGTTAGGGGGTAATATTATGTGTATGCTTTTATTTAGTTTAATATTGATAATAATGTTGTTATCGTCTTTGCCGTCGTATATTCAGTTTGCATTTCTCTTTGAATTGTGGATGAGATACTAAAGATAATAGAGATTTATAAATCTTTTCTATATATGCCCCCTCCAACAACAATGAATATTTATAAGTGTTCCTATATATATATATATATATATATATATATAGGAACACTCCTAAATGTTCATCATTCATATATATATATATATATATATATATATATATATATTTTCATCATTATTATTTTCATTATTATTATTACTTTTGCATACGGACAAAACAACTTACTCACGACAAGATGCATTTTTGTTTCGATGCAGATGCATCTCAATTTTGTAATCATTTTTTTGTTTCCCGCCAGCCTAGATGCATGCGCATCGAAACAAAATTGCATCTTTGTCACGATTAAGTTGATTTGTCCGGATGTAAAAATTATAACTCTTGGTATTGATTCCTTTTTTTTTTAAATTAATGCTTGTCAATGTTAGAATTTATATTATTTTGTTCTTAATTTTACTGATCAACTTTCCCAAATTATGAATGAACCTTCTCAGACAAGGAAGAAAATTTATCTCTCTCGCACACACACACACACGCAGATGAACACTTACGCAAACACTTTTCCAGGTCACAACATTCATTGCCTACGTCACAACGCTCAACAGTTTTCTGATGATGAATTAAGAAAGTCTATACCTTGGACCATATATCTTCCGAAATTAAATTTGAAAAATTTCTGGCGTAATTCCCTCCTTCCTTGAGAAGGATCATTCGTAATTTGAAAAAAAGCTCATCAGTAATTTTAATCAGCATAAAATGTATGTTGTTTTCAATAATATTTAACACACACACACACACACACACACACACATACATTCGAAGCTTTTAGCATCCATTTTTGAAAGATGGTTAGAACTCTGTAGCGAAAAAACCATATATTAAATCAGTTAATTTAAAATATTAATGCTCTGTAAATTTACATTGAACACTATTTTCTAAAAATAAAAATATAAGAACACCGGATTATATATCTTACTGTTCTTCCTTTTTATTTACACACACACACACACACACACACACACACACACACACACACACATATATATATATATATATATATATATATATATATATATATATTATATATAAAAAAAGCATATACCTCCTGACGTCTGAACTGAAGGATTAGTAAAATGTTGCGATGTTAAATATAACATCAATCAGCGAAAATTCAAATTTTAAATTAAACATTAATCTTATATATAAATTTATATAAAATTTTAATATGATGTGTTTTATCAAATTATATATATATTATTCTTTTATCAAATTATATATATCTATATATTTTTCGTGCGAATGTTATGTGTTTAATAACACTTGTGCTTGCGAAAAGTGTTTTTGTGTATATGTGCGTGTGTGTCTATGCTTGTGTGTCTGTCTGTGTGTCTGTCCATTTATATATAAAGATATATATATATATATATATATATATATATATATAAATATATCAAATAACTTTTTGTAAATGACATGTCAATTAAACTGCATTTTGATCTGAATTTTTGTCACATGAAATTCTGTATGATTAATATTCACCACTGAATTAAGTGCATTGACAAGGAAGGATATACGCTGAAAAATAAGAATCTTTGAGGAAACTGAAGGCGATTTGGCTCCAGACTTACTTCATATACCTGAATATTCCAACATATACACACCTTGGAAGTTACAGGTCATTGAAAACGTAAAGTTTCAATAAATTATCTTATTATTCTTATTATCTGCATCTATCCTTCCTTTATTGAAGTTCATTGTTAAATATCGTATTTTAAAAGGAAAAATTGCTTACATATTCAATTTGTTAAAGTTGTGTAAGTCCATTATCGTATCATCATATCCATATATGATTTTCTTCAATTTTTCGATAAAAAATGCAATTATCGTTAACACTGACATCATCTCTATTTATTTTATCAGGACTTTTTCAAAATGAGAAAAACAGCAGTCCTTTTTATCAAATTTTCCAACTTCCATCAATGTTTTATCGTTTTTTCTTGCAACCTGTATTCCAAAACGTTTATGAATAAGTAAATTTTCCTGACTCGGTCAGCAAACGATATAAAAAGGATTATTGAAGAAGCGAAGGCGATCGATCCGATGATATTTTATTTCTTTTATAGATCGCTTTATTCATGTCATATATGACCATGGTTATTCTTTTTATATCAGTGGCAAATGGAAAATTAATTTTTACCGCCACTTTATTCCTGTTTTTGAATATGGTATGACTATATAAATAAAATAATATAGTTTCCGCCATCCTTATCTTCCTTTCCGCAAGATTTTACTTCTTGTTTTATGTCGTCTTTCCTACACATTGTCCAAACCAAATGTCATAATTATCTCTATTTCCTGATTGTCTCATCTTTTTTACTGTGGAAATTCCACCCGAAATATCTCAACTTAACCTATTATTTCTTTGTTTTTTTTATTTATTTTTATTTTTTCACTTTTTTGTTTCTATTCTTTTATTCCTCCCTGTCATCAAAAAGACATAATGCTTTAATTTTGTCCCCTGAAAAAATACCCAAAGCGGACGAACCTTTTAAAATAAAATACGTTTTATTTTATGCTTGACCATTAGATCGTCACCTCTGTAAAAAGCTTTGTTTTAAAAGGAAAATTATTAACAGTCCACTTGATCAAAACGGGTTATCTCCCTTGAGGCTACTCAAATTACGCAAATGTTGTTCCGACAGCACGCGTATATATATATATATATATATATATTATTAGTTATTTTATTCGTATTGATGGGAAAGTGGTCAAAAACACCCTCTTTCCGTTTAAATATCTATTTTCTTCAGGGTTAGTTTTTTTTTTTCTCCATTGAGAAGCAATTATAGAAGAGTTGACCAATGGTAAGTTGTCGGTTTTTAGATTCATCAGTTACACTATCTTCTGCGATTGTCCGAACGACCAGTTCTTGGAAAATTCGGTGTCATTTATCATTAAAGACACAGAAACACCGACTTCTAAGTTCAAATGTCAATAAATTATTGTATCGTGATTTGAAATTTCATTTTTTTTTACATTTTTTAATCTACCTCTGGAATGGAATTATTAATTTTCTATCCAGTTCGAAGCCCCTGACTATATATCTCGAGATTTTCGACAAAAGTCAAAGAAAAATCTGTTAAAATATTATCGTAAATTTACCTTTGCATCTTGATTTTAAAAATCCAATTCCGTAATCTATGACGTGAAAAAAATCTTTCTTTTATAAATTATTTTCATGGAATTTTTCAAAAGGTTCTTTCCTTCAAATTAAACCTCGAAAAGCAATAGATTTAAAACAAATTATTAAATTGGTAAATATTTCTCAAAATCATAAATTAAAAGTTTATATATAAGCGTATTCAAATAGTTTTTCTCACACTTCTTGTCTGTGGAACTGTCTTCTGGTTTCTTGCATCCCTGCCATTATCAAAAATATGAATGCAATGGCAATCGGTATGTTTTTTATTCTTAAATTTTTGTTGTTTTTTTAAAATCCTCAAAGAACTCTTTTTAATTCTAAAGAAAATGTCAGTAAATCCAACGTCTAAAATAAAAAAGACATTATTATTCACCAAGAAGAGATTTTTTAATCAAATAAAAAAGCGCATTTCTCGTTAAGTTTGGTAATTAACCGTTACATCCAGTTTTACTTTCAAAACAAGAGAAATAATTATTGATGCTAAGTTGCTATTTGCTGAAAGTAGGTTTTCATTCCTCAATGATGAGGAGTGATATTTCTTTCAAAAATTTCATTCTTTCAATTGGCTTTTTTACTTGGGTTCGAACACTGAATTTGGAAGAATAATATAAAAATCTCTCTTTGTGTTTTGTTTCAGATTCTATTTATACAATTTTTCAACCTTGCATAGGATTTTTAAAATTTGAAAATTCAAATTTTAAATTGGGTTTGCCAATTATGCAAATTTATAACCAAAAAAATAAGAGAAAATTGGTTATTTTCAAAATTGGAACAGTATCAAAATAAGAAAAAAAGAATGATGATAAATTTTAAAAGAATAATAACAATTTAATAAACTAAGCAGACATTATTTATAACAAACTTAGTACAGGTCGTCGTCGACTTACGACATTTGCAACTAACGTCTGTTCGACTTTACGACCACAACCTTCCCAACTTTCTGCCACAGTTCCCGGAAGCTCAAGCATTCCCTTGCACATTTTGAAGACATGAAATCAAAAATTGAAGAATTGAACAGATAGCACACGATAGTTTTCGTTCATATCGTGAAATGTACGAGGAGGAAAAGAAAGAAATCAATTCAGACAAAACTCGCCATATTTTTATTCGTTACAAACCAATATTTGCAGAAACCAAAAAACAACTCTACCTTTTTATTTCAAAACACGTCCCAAACATAACATCGATCATCTAAAAACAAATGAAACAATAACAAGATGTTTTGCATTTGTATATATTTTTGTACGTTTTGGAACTAAAATGATTTCTGTTTTTTGTACATGTTTTTATTTTTGCAGGTTTAAGAAATATTAACCAATTGTACTATAGTATGCAGGTTTAAGAAATAGTAAACAATTGTACTATAGTATGCAGGTTTAAGAAATAGATGAAATAATTGTACTATAAATTTTAAACCATTTTTAGAAATATTAATGTTTTGTACTATTATTTTGCAGGTTTTAAATTTAATAAATTGTACTGCATAAAATAAGTTTTTCTTTAAATTTGACGAACTTTGCTAAGAAAAAATGACCCAACAGTTTATAGTAGATAAGATGATTCAAATCTGATCAAATGTCTGTGTTGTGTTATACCTTCATATGATAAAAATTCATGCCCCCATTCAGATAAATACAAATAGTAAATACTTTATATTTGGTCTTTTTTGAAGATTTGTCTCCAATTCAAAATCAAATGATAGACTGAATGATATTAGAGAAATCCCCAGATGATTCTTGTTGAAAATTTAAATATCGTCTCATCTTTACAAATACCTTTATGTTTTAATACGTGGTCTACATTTATTTTTTTCAAAGCCATAAATTCTAGTGATAATACATATTAAATTCAGTCTTGTGCCACATTCTGATTTTAAGGGGTTTCAGATATCCTGCAGTTGGAAATTCATTGTTTAATTCAATTGGTCCATCACTTCTTATGTAGTTGACTATTTCTTCTACGAACCCTTTTCGAATCATATATGTGTTGTTCTTGTCCTAAATATTATCGTTCATTTACCAACCTTCGTTTGATTATTCAGTAAACAATTTCCTTAGTTTTCCAGATTGGGAAAATAAAAAAAAATTCTTCCAAAAAATTAATTTATTAAAATATTTTAAATAAAGATGAATGTTTTATATTATAAAATCATAAGTTATTAAAAAAATACAATAAAATGAATTCATTTCAAAATTAATTTTTAACAAAAAGTTGAATGATTTCATTGATTGTATTCGTTCAATGCATGAAAAATTTATCGCCTCCTCTTTATATAACTAGTTTTTTTCTCAATAGTCTTGGGCTGACGATTTGATAAATTTCATCCGGCAGTTAAAACCTCTGATCAAAATATTATTTACATTGTAATATTTTCCTAATTTCAAATATAATTAACAACCTGTTGTTCCCATGTTCATCATTGAATATTCTATTCATTTAAAAATTCCTTTTTAAAAAATACTTATTTTTTTCATTTAGATTCTTTTTTATTTTCGTTCCCATATATATATATATATTTCTCCTTCGATAAACATTTTATTATTTTTTATTCAATAATATATGTATCAGGCCATCCCATAAGTTCTGTCCGAATTTTGAATAAAGAAAACAATGACCAAATGTTACATTTAATTACAGATTCAATCAATAATGTATTTTCCCTGATTATCTATGACTTCCTTCCATCTATTAACAAGCTTACTAATTCCATTACTGTAAAATTCTTTGGGCTTTGATTCGAAGAACTCGCAAATGTCAGTTTTAACCTCTGTCTGTGTTACAAAAGTTGTTTCTTCCAAATGATTCTGTAAGCTACGAAACAAATGGTAGTCTGAAGGAGCAAGATCGTGAGAATAAGTTGGATGAGAAATTTTCTCCCAACCAAGTTCTTCGATATTTTGTGACGTGATTCTTGCTGTGTGGGGTCGCGCATTGTCCTGATGAAACATTACTCCTTTTCGATTCACTAGAGCAGGTCTTTTTTTTTCCTCAAAGCTTGGTTCAAACGCTCTAATTGCTGACAGTATATTTGAGCATTAATTGTTGCATTAGGTGGTAAGAATTCAAAGTGGATTATTCCTTGGCGATCCCACCAGATTGAAAGAAGAACCTTTTGCCCATGAAGTTCCCTTCTCGGCTGTGGCTGGGGTCCTTCCCTTTACCAAGCCACTGTCTACGACGCTTAACATTTCGATAAAAGATCCATTTTTTTCGCCAGTCACAAGTCTATCCAAAAAAGTGAAACAAGTTGGCGAGAATGGAGAGAAGAGCAGATGTCAACTCAGGGATTTGAGGTTGTTTTCAGACAATTCATGAGGCACCCATTTTCCAAGTTTAGGAACTTTTCCAAGTTGTTGAAGATGACGATGAACAGTTGTATGGTTTGAACTGAGAACCACTGCCAATTCCTCAACTGATAAAGCAGGATTTTCTTCAAGGGCTGCTTCAAGAAGCTTTTTCATCAAACTCAACTGGACGTCCGGTTCGATCTTCATCTTCAAGGGTGAAATCTCCACCTCTGAATTTTTGCAACCATCTTCTGCAAGTTCTTTCATTCACATTCCTCTCCATAAACTGAGTGAATGTTTCTAGCCGCTTCGGCTGCTGAGTTTCCTTTCTTGAACTCATAAAGCATTATGTGCCTCAAATGATTCTTGGGTACTTCCATGTTAGCAGGGTTTTAATCAAACAAAATTTAATTTTATTGTTCTCTGAAATAAAATTTGATCAGTTTAAATGCATCTAAACATAAAAATAATGTTCAGCTCCATTAGACATTATAAAATACTCTTTAAATTTCGTTCATTTTAAAAAAAAGTTAAAATTCGGACAGAACTTATGGGATGACCTGATATATATATATATATTTATATATTATATTGTTTTCGATATATATTTATATATAAATATATATTTCAAATAAATAGATTAATTGTGTTTTAGAGATATTTGATTCCTTTTTTTTGATTAATCTAATATCCAGACCCAATATTATTATTTTTTTAGCATATTGTCATATTAATATCAGCAGTATGCGTAATCAAAATGATTTTGTCTTTAATTTTACTTTTCTTGAAAAGTCAAACCTTTTCCGAATGCTCAGACTGTCGTTGTCTCAGCACGTAGAGAAACCGTTAAAATTATAAAATAATACAATAATGCCAAAAGAGAGATCAAATTACTGCAAAATTAATTTCAAGGCAGACTTATAACCAAATCGATTTAGGAACTTTCTATCATTAAATTTTGGTTGTAAATTTACGATGATTTTTGGAAATTTTCTTATAAAAGAAGATGAACACAGACTATTTTCATATATATAATGTTACTTTATATTTAAAAACGAAAAAAATATTAAATATGAAAACTATAGTCGTTAAAATGTGTTAAAAATAGTTTCGAATTTTCTAGATATTTCATATTGATTTATCATTCTTGAAAACTTATACCCGGGTATAATATAAATTCCTGCATAAGTTTTTATTCAAACTGATAAATGGTTATTCATTTCGCGTATAGATTAAATTTTATAGTCCCAGTAAACAGAAATTGAATCTCTCAAACAGAAGACTTTCAAAACAATCCATAATTTTACCAATCCTTGGATGTTTCATTATTGGAAACAGCGAAATCTGAATTCAAATTTTCATAATGTCCGTGTTTAAACAATTCAGAAAAAAAAATAAAAATAACCAAAAAGGGTATAAGGCGTAAAAATGTTTAAGTCCATCATTCCAACAGTAACAAAAATAAAAATAAAATGTGTTAAAAAAATGTTAAATTTGAGGTTCATTATTTTTTAAATATTTTTCAAATATTTAAAAAAATATTTGAAATCGTATCCCTTTGTCTCAATCTTTTTCCAGACTGCATTTTTTTTGTGTATTCGAATTTTTGCCTTTATTTTTATATATTAGTATATATTCTCAAACTAGTTCTGGTTTTTATTTTTTTTTTTTTTGACTAATTTTTCTCGTAATATAAAAATATTTTATATATGTTCTAATTAATATCTCTTCATAGTCAACGAAAACTGAAAAATGTGGCTTGTTATACTGTCGTTACTCGATCAGTTCAACTTTTGTTTGTAAAAGGTCCATTGTTCACAAGCCACTCCTAATACCCGACAGTGTTATGTGGGTGGTTTTCATCGAAGGTATTCGTTAGTCTGTATTTACCAGCCTGTTTTATGAACAAAAAAAAAATCCATTTTAAAACAATATTTTTTTGAAATATATTTCAAAATGCTGAAAAAAAGAAAATGTAAATTATAATTCAAAAAGCATATATATTATAATGAATGAACAAAAAGTGTTTCCCGAATTTGCGAAATAAAGAAAAATAACAGAAATATGTCCAAAGAACTATAAACTATTTGTTATAATGGAATATCCCACTCTCCATATTGCCTATTGTGGACTGATTTTAAAAAATATATAAACATATATCATAAAGGATATACCTGAGACATGCTTCCAAATTTCATTTTTATTAGATTCATTCGATGAGGAACCAATTTTTTTTTTTGCTTCATCAATGAGCAGATTCTCGTTTATACATTTTATATACAAAAAATGACCCCATGAAATATATAATTTTCTATAATTTAATTTTTTTTTTTTATAAATTTCTGATCCCGGTTTTGCCCCATTAAAAAACTCGCCTTCCTTTTTTAAATATCCTTGTACTGGAATCAATAACCTGCCTTTTTTATTTCCCAATGTCTCTCAATAAAAAATATATTCTGAAGTTAAAAAAAAATTTCCTTCTTTCTTTCATCTACGCACATGTTGCTGTTCCTTTCACTCGAGTCCCACCTTTGTCTGTTTGTAGCCTTCTTTAAGGATACAAAACTAATAATAGTCATCCACCATCGATAATAACATAAAAGAATTTTTAGAATTTTAGTCAAATCTTTTGTTTAAAATTAATTTGATTATTTGCCATTATGAACATCAAAACTAAAGGTAAAGACTATAACTGATATAAAATTCATTCGTCAAAATTTCTGTATAGATAAAATATGAAAAGATAAATATGTAATTATCTTAGAATAGTAGATTAAATACAAAAAAACTAATGGCGTCAAAGTTAACAACAATTATTCAAGTAGAAGACAACAACAGTTTTCCGACAAATACATTGAGTCAATTGCTTCTTCCACCGCGAGGAAAGTTGGCTCTCTGTGCCGCACCAGGAAATTTTTCTCCCCGGAATCGATACTTCAAATATATAAATCAACCATTCGCCCTTGCATGGAGTATTGCTGCCATATATGGTCTGTTTACCTCGGAGTTCTTGACAAGATCCAGAGACGGATATGTAATATAATTGGCCCTGATCTGGCGTCTCGTCTACAGTCACTCTCTCACAGACGCGCTGTCGCCTCTCTCTGTCTTTTCTACAAATACTTTCATGGTAATTGCTCCGATGAGCTGCTTTCACTGGTTCCCAGACTCCATGAATTCAAGCGCCCTACGAGGCTGGCATCCCGCTCCCACCCTTACACTGTAGAAACTTTTAAATGTAGCCGTCTCTTCTACTCCAATAGCTTCATATCTCGCACCTCTCGCCTGTGGAACACCCTTCCCAATTACTGTTTCCCTGAGGCTATAATCTCCAACTATTCAAATGTAATGTCAATCGACATCTCCAGTTACCTTGATCTATCCACTATCCCTCTCCTCATCCTTTCTTCTATCAAATATATGCTCTTTCTCCAAATCTTCTGCAACCCCTGCATCCTAGTGGCTTCACGCCTTGCTCAAAAGGCGTAATGCTTAAAAAAAAAAAAAAAAATAACGAAAAATATATATATATATAAAATAAAAGTTACTATCATTAAAGATGAATTTTTATTTTTTGAATTTGAGAAAATTCTAAATTAAGCAATGACAAAAATGACTTAAGAAATACAAATATTTTTAATAAGGATAGTGGAAAATTAAGAAATGGAATCTTGATTTTTGAAAGGAGGTTTGTCAATGAAGTGGACAGGGTAAAAACAACGGAATGAACAGAAGGGTTAATCTTGATAACGACACAGAAAGGACGTGGAAAATGCTGAGGACAAGATAAAGACAATGGAAAGAACAGGAGAAGTAATATTAATAAAGACATTGAAAGGACATAGGAAATGATGATTAGATAAGTATAGTGGAAAGAACAGAAGAGGAAATCTTGATGAAATAGAATGGACTTAGAAATGGCTGAGGTCGAGATAAGAACAGTGTAAAGGACAGAAGGATTAATATTGACATTGTTTTAAACATAAGAAAATTTGATGATGGGATAAGTCTTGGAAAGAACATAATGACATTAAAATTGATTGATAAAGACATTTAAATGGACGTAGAAAATTATAAATCGATATAAAAACAGTGTAAAAAAATTAAATATCAATAATATTATTAAAGACCTAGAAAAGACGTAGAAAATGTTGAGATGCAAATAAATTACATTGAAAAAATACAAAAAAAATATTGATAAATATATGTATATATATATATATATATATGATGATGATGATGTTATAATTTTCATTTAAAAACGGTCCTATATTTATATATTATCTAAAATTAATATAAATATATGTGTATTTCTAAGACAGTATTTGGTTCATATTTTATATTTCGCAGTGGATATCACAGCAAAATATGTTTGACTCCTTATCCTGTCGCCTGATGTATGTATATATATATATATATATATATATTTTTATATATATATATATAATATATATATATGTTGGGCGGAAAATTATTATTTTAAACAACATTTTCCAATGATCGATTATAATATTTTCCTTATATTCCATAATATTTTTCACTATATATATATATATATATATTTTTTTTTTAAAAACAATGATGGTGATGATGATGATATAAATAATATTTATTCATATATCATTAATCTTGATAATGACATTGAAAGGAGGTAGAAAATACAATGGACAGGATAAAGATATATATATATATAATATATATATATATATATAAGAACAAAAGAAAATTAAAAGACATTCTATAAGACCAATGTGAATGACAGAAAGAGTATTATTGATAAAGGCACTGAAATGACTTAGGAAATGCAGGGGATGAAATAAGGACAGTGAAAAGACAGAAACATTGAATTGGATAAAGATATCCAAAGGTATATAGAAAAAAATCTTGTGATTTATAGTCATATAATGGACGTTTTAAATATACAAAACAGGATAAAATACACAAACAATGGTTTATATATTGATGGGTAATATTTGATTACGAATAGGACGTAACATAAAATTATATGAGGTCGAACAGAAAAAAAAACAAAAAAAAATAATAATAAATACATTGAAAGAACATTAAAAATGTCGAGATAAGTATAGATCGATTCATTTCTTACGGTTTATCAACCCTTTGCAAATTATTTAAAGCTAGAAATTTTTTTTTTTTTTTTTTGATAGTAATTTTATTTTTTTGAAGATATGCATGGTTTAGACATAAACATCGTAATAATTAACCTACAGCTAGAGGAGAATGGTATATTTTTATTTTTTTTTCTCAATGTTATTTGCGCAAAAACAGAATATTTATAAATTCAACTGAAATTGAAATATATTCTTTATATTTATAATTTGAAACATTACACCACCCATATATCCAGGTTTAAATATTTTTATTCCCGACCGGTTTATCATTCTAGGCATTGACCAGAACGAAAATATAAATAATTTACATTGAACCGGTTATTTCAACGTGAAAAAAAAAAACCTCCGATAATTTAGAGAAAAGTACAGAAATGATAATGTTGTATCTTGATGAAACATACAAAAAGCATAAGAAAATACTAAGACACTAGATAAGTATAGAGGAAATTTGGAAAATTAATCTCCTTGAAAGTATAGAAGAATATAGAAAATGGCGAGAAGAAATTATTTTAATAAATATTGTAAATTAATTTTAAAATTTAAAATATATAAACAAACCAACAGGAAAAACAATGGAGAAAAAATAGTAAAAAAAACATATTTTAACATATTTTTTATTTTTGGAAAAAAAAGAAAAATGAAAGAAATCATTTTAAATGACGTTCATATTAAAAAACTTTAAAAAAATAATTTGTTTTAAGTCCTTCCTGAATCACAACGCTAGTCTGTGGACATTTAGCAAAATTAGTTTGGATGACAAACGATGGTGAGACATTTAATAAAACAGCAAAATTTACTTGGTCAAAATTCCAAATGTAGAGGAAAATAGAAAAGAAACTAATTAGAAAATGACAGAATTCCACAAATATGACAGAGACAGAATAGACAGAGAGAGAGATAACGAATTTATGGTTGAATAGAGACAGAAAACTTGAAATATAAAACTTATATAATATGTAGGCATTTCATATTTTATTATAAAATTTTTTTAATTTCTCAAAAAATATTTTTTTAAATTTATCTTTCTGGATTTTTAGCATCGCGAAAGGCATTCAACCCGATCGATACCTTGCACAAGTGATGAAGCTTTTGGCAATCTGACAACAGAATAGTCCATAAATTTTTTCCAATCAATTTTTTTTTTTTGATAAGAAAACAGATTGGTAATAAGTTTTTTTTTATTAATAAAATTATATATATATATATATATATATAAATTATATAATTACATATATTTTTTTTTTTTTTCAAAACGAATTTCTCTTTTTGATTTCATTCCAAATTTAATTTATATATATTTATATATATATATATATATATATATATATAAATATATATATAAATTACATGTATTATATATTAACACATTTTGAAAATTAAAGTATAAATATTTATTTATTTTATATATTATACATATATATATATATATATATATATATATATATATATATATATTTATTATTTTATATAAATTTTAATGCATTATGCATAATTATATTTATATATAAAATATAAAATATTATAATTGATAAATGTTAAAATCATTCTTTACGTTACTAATACATTATTTCGTATAAAGAAAAAGAAACACCCACCAACACGCAAATATATTATGTATATGTGTGTGTATGTGTGTGTGTGCGTATGCGTTTTTTTGTATTCTTTATGTATATATATATATATATATATATATATATATATATATATATGATTGTGTATTTAAAATAATCCCTCTTTTAAAAACTATATTGTATCATGTTTGATGAAAAAGGACTGACGAACTGCTTTTTTTTTTCCCATTAATTTTTAATTAGTTTTATTATAATTTTCTTCTTTTCTCATGACACGTATTATTTTCATTTTCCGAATTATTCTTTATATCTGAGCGTTTTCGAATGTTCTTTTAGTTAAGGATGATTTTATTTTCTATTTTTAACTGAAAAAATGGATTGCACAACATAAAAATATAAAACTATCCGTACATTTAAACAACCAAGAAATAAAAAGTAAAAATAACGTATGTATGTGTTATATAGATGGGAAAACATTTGTTTGCGCATATAATGAATTATATTTAGTGATATTAACATACATTATACTATATAATTTTCAACATTTTTTTTAATATGTTATATTTGCCTGAATAAAATTCTTGACTGTTCGCACATAGATAATTTCAACTAACTTAAAGAAAACTTATCTTGACCTAATTTAATAATGTATATATATATATATATATATATATATATATATATATTACTATCACATTACATGTGTGACGTCGTCCCCGGTCGCAGCGCCGACTGTGACGTTCTATCCTGATCTACCACGGCGCCAGTTGTGACGTCCCCAAACAGCACCAATTGACGTCCTCGCCGCGGCGCCAGCTGTTCGCTCCTCGCTGCTCCGTTCGGGTGTCGCTGCTCCAAACGTGACGTCCGCCTGTCGCGTCAGTCGTGTTGTCTCGTCCTGTGACGACCAACTGGCTTGGTATCGGTCGCGGCACCCAAATGTGACGTTCTAACCTTTTGGTGATTCGGATGGGAATCTGGTTAGATTTGATATCAGCCTCGTCGTTCCCAACTCGCTTCCAACGCCTGGTTACCAAGGTAACTGCATTGATCTCCAGTCTGCCTACCCACGTTGTGAATTGATCTTAGACAGACGAGATCAAACAGTGGTTGGGGCCGTAATGCAAACTGAGTTCAACGGGGGTGATACTACACAAATATGCATAAAAGAAAATAAAGTGAAAACTCAAAAAGTTCAAAGTATCAAAGAAAAAGGTAACAAAAACTTTATGTCTAGTTGTTCGATACATAGGACTGCATCTATCTCCCGACCCGTTCTGTGGATTGTGACACGTCGTTTTCCGTTAGGCAAGTTTTAACGCTTCAAGTTGTTTGCTCTCTAAGAAATTGGTGTTTCGGTGTGTCTTTGGACGAAAGTCGAAAAAAAAAAACTTATTTCGGTGGTCTGGTTCTAAGTCGCTCTTCAAAATAATTGTTCTTGGGTTGAAGAGGAGTCCGGAATTTTTGCGTGAATCTTGGTCAGCTATCTGCGAGGCGGTTTCAACTGGAGACTTGACTCTGGGAACTCAACTCTGGAAACTCGAACCGAACTCTCTCTGATTTCTGCCTGTTGGGGCCTCGCTTTTATTGACGCCGACCAAAACCGGGGTGGGTCTGTCGGCGTCGGGGGTTCCTCGATAATTCTAAATACATATCCACCTCTTTTTATTTCTGGTTAGGGATTTTCCACTCTTTTCCATTTTTGGGAACCTTTTTCCTCCCACTTTCTCACCATACTTCAGAGGGGCGTGAACTGCCCTCCCCACTTCCTCGTAGCAGCTTCTCATACTTATACTCTGGATGAGGAGTCGACAGCCTTCTTCGGCGTCACGTGATCACCACTCGGCCAATGAGGACTTGGTCGGGTATCTTTCCTCCTCCTTCGTGCGTCACGTGATCACCACTTGACCAATGATGTCTTAGTCGGGCGTGAACAATCCGCGGCTTTGTTTCGGGAAAAAAAATATCTTGCTTAACTAAAAAAAAAATTATCTCTTCTCTTTCCTTTTCTTCCGCTTAATCGCCGTTATCATTTTTCTAGCCGCAAACGGACAATATGACAACTCTTGTTCTACACGTGGTTTTTGTCAGGTATTTTATCGCTAATTATCAAAATGGGTGGTCTTCTTAACACGGCCTCAAAAAAGAAATATCTCTAAAGTTTTCAGTCAGTCTGTCGCCTCCAAGGAAGAAGAAAAAAACACTTCTGGGTCCCCATTCATTTTCCTTCGGTACATATTTCTGATAACATAATTTTTATTATCGCAGGCCAAAGTTGTTTCGTCGAAAAAAAATCGGTCAGCGGACACTTCTTGTGTGGTTTTTTAATTTTTTCATATCTACCCAAAGTCCTGTAGTTACACCTGTGTTTTGTCAATTATCAAAATTAACGTTTTCAATTGAATTTTTCGTTGGCCAGTCGGTCAGCCGTTTTGTTTACGTACTTCCTACATAAAACAGCCGTTATCAAAACACATCTGTTTCTTTCTTTCTTCCCTTTCTTTTTTTACTCAGAATTTCCCTGTCATTGTAATGACACCCTTTTCGCCATTTGTTACTTATCAATATATTCATTGTCTCTTAGCCGTGTGTGTGTTCTGTTATCACCCACGATTCGTCTCGCCTTTCTTTCTGCCTTCTTTTCTATCTTTTCCTTTCTCTGCCTCGTAAATGGTGCCACAGTGTGTGTGTGTGTGTGTGTGTGTGTGTGTGTGTGTGTGTTTGGGAAGCAATCCCTCTTTAATACAATAACATTAACATTAAGAAAAACCAAATGCATGGTAGCTATAGGCAAGACGAATCTTCACTTAGAAACATTATAAAAAATACACAACTCCAATCGAAAAAAATCAAGGAAATTAATTATCTATTATAAAAATTTAAAACGGATAACTTTACTGTCAAAAATAATAATTCAAATGGAAGATACAAAATTACAGAGAAAAATTATTATTTACGAATTCACATGTCTCTCGAAGAACTGTATTCCTGATAAATCCAAATTCGTAAATAATTACATTGTATATACTACAACATGCTTAACAAGAAGACTCAGCTTACATCTCTTTGACTATAGCTCAATTAGATCTCATTTAAATACACATGGAAACTTACCAAACTCTCTCCGTAACATCCACGTTGATAATACAAATATAACAGACTCATCCAAATATAAATGATTAAAAATAATGAATGCATTATTAATAAAAAAGAAAAAGCCAACAGCCAATATTATCAACTATGAACATGGCCACAATGTGCTGACCGTGTTTGAAAAATAAAACATTCCTATAACTCTAGATACTTACATAAATCAATCCATATATTTAGTTATAACTAAAATAAAATTCATCCTTGAAAATTGTTAAAAGTATAGCCGTAATGGCTGGGATATATAACCCATTTTTACCCAATTGTTATATATTTGATGCCCTGAAAAGAAAAAAAAAAATTAAAAAAATCTTAACACCTGCCCGAACGAAGCTTATATATATGTATTTTCATCCAAAGACATACGATTTCGCTGTATCACAGCTTATCAGTGTGGATAGACATCTGATTGCTTCAAGCCGGGATCGAAACCCGACTGATAGATAGACAGATAAATAGATAGATAGTAATTGGCGGCCACTATCTTAACAGCATTAGATAAACAAATAATATAATACTGAAAGCAGACATAGAAAGGAAACTAAGATGACTCCTACAGAATGCAGTGAAGCAAATTGATAAGAAAGGATCACACATCAATTACAAGACAATAGAACTCATGTTTTCACCAAAAGGAACACTCCAGCTGAAAAATTACGAATTGAAGATGACAAAAGTATAAATATTTATATACCTTGAAATGTTTTAACAGCTTACGAAAAGTGCAACACAGATATCCGTAGGCGCATTTGGGTAGCGAAAGATGCTTTCGAAAAGCTAAGCAAGTTATTAGGAAACAGAAAAAAATTCGTTGAAAATAAAGAAAAGAGTACTGAATTGTTATGTAATATGAGTGCTCCTAATGGCAGTGTATACTAGACAATCTCCGCACATGAAGAAAACTTGAAGCAAAAGAAATGTGAAGAAGTGACTTGAAACAAAAGAAATATGAAGAAGTGACCTGAAGCAAAAGCAATATGAAGAAGTGACTTGAAGCAAAAGAAATATGACGAAGTGACTTGAAGCAAAAGAAATGTGAAGAAGTGACTTGAAACAAAAGTCTTGTGAATAAGTGACTTGAAGCAAAAGAAATATGAAAAGTGACTTGAAGCAAAAAAATGTGAAGAAGTGACTTGAAGCAAAAGACATGTGAAGAAGTGACTTGAAGCAAAACACATGTGAAGAAGTGACTTAAAGCTAAAGAAATGTAAAGAAGTGACACTGAAGCAAAAGTAATATAAAGAAGTGACTTGAAGCAAAAGTAATATAAAGAAATGACTTGAAGCAAAAGAAATATGAAGAAGTGACTTGAAGCAAAAGAAATGTGGTTCTCCAGAAAGATGCAGAGTATATTACGCACCGTACATACGAGCAACGACTAAGGTTTAGAGAAAACAGAAAGTGCATAACTCTCCTCAACTTCCTATCATTTTAGCTCTTAATAAATATTGTTTTTATCATTTCCCCTTAACCTTGTTCTGCAATTCATTTGCTCAAGCAAATTGATTTGCCTCACTGAGCATGTTTATGCTTGTTTTCCTCCGTGCTTCTTGCCTTAAAATCTATCCTGTCACTATCATATTTTTCCAAGCCCTCTTTTCACATCTTTTCCAGATATATTTACTCGTGCGAATTCTTGCTTTTTATATACAGTAATGTTTTCTACATTATCTAAAGTGTATTTTTCGTGTACTGGGGGTTTACTTGAGAATTTAAACGCTTTAATACGTTAAAGATTCTTTCTTTTTGAATATGCCCGGCTAAAACTGGGATGCGTCTAATTTAGTTGTGATCAAAAATTTCGTCAAATATCGTATATATATATATATATATATATATATATATATATATATATATATGTATGTATGTGTGTGTGTGTGTGTGTGTGTCTTTACATTTATGTTTGAATATCGCCTAAAAATTACATTTCTGCATTTAAAGTATTTTATAATGACAACTGTATTAGTTACAAGGTATGACTTAAACTGATACAGCGCCTAATCAGTAGAGCGGTCATGAGGATCAAATTCATGAAACTAACAAATTGTTCAGCATATATATATATATATATATATATATATAGATAGATAGATAGATAGATAGATATGTCTGCCTGTATATGTGTGTGTTTGTGTGTGAATAATAAAGACAAAAGTGAAACTTATCTTAACCAATACTTTCCGTCCTCTGGTGGACATTATCAAGATAAATTCGTTTTACAATAATTATTTATAAAAGAAAGTGAAAATGTTCTTCCTTTTTTCATAATTTATTTTTTAATTTAACGAGGCTTATCAGTCAGGCTAACTTAAAATCTACGTAAATTATCGAAGATGGGTGACGTAATTTTAATTTTTAAGTAAAAAGTAACAATAGTGAGTATGCAATTTATATATTATAATTTTATATTATAAATTATGCAATTAATATAATTTTACTTTAGTTTAGGATTAATTCATGTATCATATATTTTAAATAATAGATTGTTATGAATTTACCAAAAATAATTCTTTTTTTAAATGTTTTATAGACATGTATGTTGTCTTAGGAAAAGAGCATTTCTTTCAGGAAAGATGATATTTGAAAAAATCTTGCGCGCATATTTATATTTTGATATTACACGACAGCAGCACACACAAGAATCTTCCGTTTATGTAAGTCTATTTTCTATTTTAGTGTGACATTCTTTGGACCGAAGTCGTGGGTTTCTTATAATCACCCTTGTAAGAGGACGAAACACATTGGCTAAGATGTGTTTTCTATTTACCTTTATTATCCATATTTTACTTTTACAGATATATTTTCAGTTACAGCTGCAATTATACACACACACACACACACACACACACACACACACACACACACACACAAGGACATATATATGTGTGTATCTATCTATCTATCTATCTATCTATATATATATATATATATATATATATATATATATATTTTTAAAAGATTCTTACAGGTACAAAATTTTATTATGTGAAAATAGGAATAAGCGGAATGTAAAGGACATAATTATGAAAACTAAGAACTAAAACAAACAACCGGTTTCGTCCCTGTACTCCTCAAGTTTATATACACTGGGATTATTTAATCATAAACTTAAAAAAAAAAAAAAACATTCAATAGGGGAAATTCTTAAGAAAAAACATTTTATATATGATAGAAGAACTGAATCCAATCACATTCAAGCCCAACAAGCAATCTCTCTGCTTAGCAGAGGAACAGCCTGATGGACTTGATGTAATTGGACTCAAGTTCCTTCAAATGATATATAACTTCGTTTTTTGGAAAACAGTCAACTCTCATTGAATGTTTTTTTTTTTTAAGTTTATGATTAAATTCCCCTGTGTATGAACTAGATACTATTCGAAATAATTTGTTTATTTTACTTCTCCATTTAATGTAATTATTCAATTCCGCTTATTTCTTAAAATGCTTCCTATATATATATATATATATATATATATATATATATATATATATATATATATATATATATATATGGTTGTACTAGCGCGCAGTCACAAATCATTGTGACCGGGAGTTTGAGTGTTTTGGCCTTATTAAAAAAAATGACCCCACAAGATTGTACGCACTCTTCCAAAAGCTGTAACTAAGGGTCACACGGCGTAGATACAATATAAAATACGAGATCACAACAAAACGTATCGGGGCTATTATGGTAACGAAGCTAAAATACGCAAAGTGAAGCAGCTTGGCACAGACAAATCTGGAAATATATCGCGCATGCACACTAAGTTATATCGTTCTCAATTGCTTCGGTTGCTCATAATAGTGCTTAGAAGGGAAGTGCGTAGAGTATGGCCGTTTCTTCACACCACAGAAGTTCCATCGGTGACTATGGTTTGTGTAGCAGTTATTGGCCAACATTCACCAGGTGCGACAACCACAATATTCCCTTGATCACAAAAAAAATTTCAATATTGCAATTATGGGCAGATACTCATTGAATCAAGTCATTAGATCCAAACAACGCTTTTATCGATTGGACCACATGTCCTCGAGGACAGGTGGCCCACTTGATAAAAATGACTTGACCCAGTGTTGTGAGTTCAATACCTGGCTACTGCAATGGTGAACAAAAACTTGGAGAGTTGAGCTAAAGGGAGATAACTGAGACATCAGCTGAGTCATGGCACTTGGAACTAGAACAATCTACCCCGCTGGTTGAAATAAACGGTTCAATTCGACATTTCAGTCATCTGAACGTACAATGGCCGAAACGTTGTGGATAGGGCAATAAAGATGAGAACTACAGTCCGAACAATGTAAACATTGTAAATAATTACAATACATACTCTCAGAAATATCAACAGAAAATAATAAACATTGAATAAAATTTCAGTGTTTAGGCGGTGACGTTAGAAGTATAAAGTTGAAGTTAGAATGAACGGTTTACCCTCTGCCTTGAGTGGGTTTTGAGCGTTGAATTGGGTCAATATGAGCAAAAGACACTTAGCACTTTTAATTCTTTTAAATTTCACTAATAGAAATTATATTTGACTTCACCAATACTGTGTAAGTAGTTCCTCGTAATTCAAAAACTCTTACACAATTGATCGATTGGTCGCCATGATGATCGCAACTCTAGTACACGGAATATATTTTTGTTGCCACATCTAGACAACAATGTGGACAATGATGGTGCGAGTGTTGATGACACTGTCACAATTTGTTATTTTTTATTAAC
>CAHIKZ030002298.1:0-27500 GCA_903632075.3 Acanthosepion pharaonis | reverse complement strand
ACATCTATCCATTAAAATATAAAATTTAAAGTAATAAAGTAATGATGGTTTTTAAAAAATCTCTTACTTGGTGATAACGTTCATACTACAATTTTTAATCTCTTCAACGCAAGAGTCATTCACTATCTATCTATCTATCTATCTATCTATCTATCTATCTATCTATCTATCTATCTATCTCATTCTCTTCATATCTATGTATCTCAATCTGTTCATATCTACATATCTATGTTTAAATTATCAATCTCAATCTTTATCATATATAGCTTAATCTCTACATATCTATATATCTATCTGCCTTTCTCAATGTCTTCATTTCTATCTATCTATCCATCTATCTCAATCTGTTCACCTATCTATCTATCTATCTATCTATCTATCTATCTATCTATCTATCTATCTTCCCGCTTGCCTTCATGCATTCTTCTTAGCTTATTATAAAAGTAATTGACAAGGGACTGTTTTTCAATTTATGGTGAATCGGGCACCGTTTTTATAACCACGTCGCTACCGCAAACAAACAGAAACCCAAAGATCATCATCTTACAAGGGTGTCAAAATACGTGCTAAAAAACATCTATCTATCTATCTATCTATCTATCTATATATATATATATATATATATATATATTCTTGTCGGTTTATATATTTATCTATCTATCTATCTATCTATCTATCTATCTATCTATCTATCCTCCATAACCTCATAATTTTCACTTGCTACGACCTCTTCTTTCATTCATACCACACGCCAAATTCATCGTAGTCATTTAAGAATGTTCCTCTAATTGAGTGGCTCTTGAGTTTGTATTGTGTAAACGTTAATATGAAAAAATACCTATCTGGAGATACATAGATAGGTATATGTGAATGGCTTGATATACAAATTTTATATGCCTATAGAAAGAATGCGTGAGGTGAGATTTTGCTCATATATGTATATATATTGATGCTCATGAATAGATACAAATGAATTCATATGAGCGTTCAGGCATATCTAGATATGCTGGAACTAATGTCTGTAAGTGTAATGTAGGTGACATGATAGTGACGCCTCAGAGAGTATTTAATTCAAACCCTTTCAGATCATTGCCGCTCGGCTGGTTTGTTCAGGAGCAGCGTCTATTTCAGCCGACGGATCGGATATCGATTCAACGAAACACGCCTGCATCGAAGTTTTAAGGGCGAGTACCGTGGTGTGATGGTTAGCATGCCGATGTCGGATACCGTTTTGCCAGTGCTGTGAATTTAATCCCAGAAATCTACCTCAGATTACGAATAAACTAAGTAATAGGCATCTCAATATAGTGTAGTGGCTAACAAGCTGGTCTCCTAGAGGTCGCTTCTCTTAGTTCCTGAAATACATGTCTCTTGCATGTGCTCAACTGCTGTACTGCTAAATTAAGTTTAGCGTAAATATTTGAGAAACGTTTTAAAAGATGACAGAAAGAGCGTCACTGAAATTCGAAAGCGTATTGAGATAGCGAAAGATGCCTTCTCAAAGCTAAGCATTTAAGAAACCCGAAAAATTCTTTAGAAGCAAAGAAAGGAGGACTGGATTGTTATGTAATATCAGTCCTCTTATATGGCAGTAAATAATGGATCATCTCATCTCATATGAAGAAGCGATTTGCAGCAACAGGAATCTGATTCTACTGAAAGATGCTGGGAATACCATTCAAGGAACATGGGAGTGACGAAGAAATTTTTGTGACAATGGAAACAAAAAGGACAAATACTTAACATCAGGAAGAGTGTTGAAATTTCTAGAGCTCATAATGAGGAAAAAGAAAATTTAATACTCATTGAATATATCGAAGGCTATAGAGAATGTCTATATTTCTGAGATGAGGTATTATGTACAGTATTTACATTAGTCGGACTATTGTCCTCATCTTTGTCGCCATATTTGTCACAACGTTTCGGCCGTTGTACGCTCCGGCCTTCTTCAGGTGGTTGGAATTTCGAACTGAACCCTTTTATTTCGATCTAACCAAAGCCTTTATCCACTGTGCCATGTGTCCTTGAGGACACATGGCACAGTGGATAATTAGATTCATAATAATTAGATAATTAGATAATTAATTAGATCCAGTGACAGACCCAAAGAAGGTGAGTTCAATTCCTGGTTAAGGCAGTGGAGAACTTTCAGAGGGAAAATTAGCAGGAGATAACTGATAACTGACATCCATCAAACATGGCACGTGAAATTAGAACAGTCTACCCCAGCGATCGAAATAAAAAGGGTTCAGTTCGAAATTCCCACCACCTGAAGAAGGCCGGAGCGTACAACGGCCGAAACGTTATGACAAATATGGCGACAAAGATGAGGACAATAGTCCGACTAATGTAAATACTGGCTATAGAGAAATAAGAAAATAAATAATAAGCTACCTGGCGAATATAAGTAAATTGATGGTGGAAGTGGGTTTAGGGTAAACAAAAAAAAGGACAAAAATTTTGAAAGCTACCAATGACATGGAATTGTGGAGAGCCATGATCGTCGGCGTCGCCAAGAGACTGGGCACATGGAAGGTTAAGTTGAGTTATAAATAATTTCCGTGAAAATAAAAAAAATATTAAAAGCTACAAATGACAAGGAATTGTGGAGAGCCATGATAACCAGCGTCGTCAAGAGACCTGGCACATGGAAGATTAAGCTGAGTTATAAATAATTCCCGTGATTGCTTATCGATTTGATTTACCCCCAAATAAGGTATGATGTAATACCTCGAATTAACGGTCAAGAGAACCAACGGACTCCGGATTTAACTTTAAAACTTTTCAAACTGTATTTAAAGGTATATAGTAACTTAAAAATAAAATACACCTACATATATACTGTATTTATATTTATTTCAATAATAATTTACTGTGTGTTTTTAGGCCACGAAGAAAGAGCATCAAATTAACGGACAAACGGCTTTAATGAACGATCTATCTTATTAGTCTGTTAAATTGAGGTTCCACTGTGCTTGTATTTTATTCCATTATATGTTCACCATAATTAGGATTGACTTGTTGCCACCAATCCTGCAACTGTTCGATAAATTTTGAGAAAAGTTCCGCAAGTATTGATGTGAATAACTTGTCAACGAATTTTTGAATATGTTTTCATTATAGAACGTTTTTCCCCATCGATTGTTTTGCAGTATTCGACACTGCCGTTGCTGTCATAATGTTGGTGTTGCAGAATAGAATAAAAAAAGTTCTTAACTTTTCTTCTGATATTTTTGTTGTATCAGCAGGCGGCTGGAATTTTCTAGACATGTTGCAGCTGCTGGAGGTATAAATGTGCATTTAGTGTTTCCTTGTGTTTTAAGAACTCTAAAGGAATAATATGCCGACAATTCCACCAGACGCATAACATTAGCTTTCTTCCATCAATCTTTGTTATTTGGGTTGCTTGTGGAGATCTAACCTTATCAGTTCACTGACCTTTGCGTCAGTCAATGCTGTGTGTAAGCCATTTTTCCTCACCAGTTATTTATATTTAAGGACATGTTAGTTATGATGATACATTCGTTATCATATTTATTTCCTTAAAACGGAAATTAATCATGTTCTTCTTTTAAGTGCTGTGTCCACACAGGACGTAGGCGATCATGGCTCTCGACACTTTCTTGTCCTTTGTAGTTCTTAATACATTTGGTCTTTTTGTTATTTCTCCAAAACTCTGTTCTGCCATCCATTTACTCAAGTTCATGTCATGCGTTGTTTTCCTCTGTCCCTCTTGCCTTCAATCTGTCCTGTGAGTATCAGATTTTCCAAGCTCTCTTTCCTCATTATGTGTTCTAGAAATTTCAGCTGTCTGATGTTTAGACCAAGTTTCTTTTTCTGTTTCTATTTCATCTAGAACTTCGTTGTTGTTCCTATATTCGGTCTATGGCAGGCTCAGTATCATTCTGTAGAACGATATTTCTGTTGCATCAAGTCTCTTTTTCATCTCTGAGGAAATTGTCCAGCATTCACTGCCCTATGGAAGGACAGATATTATATAACAGTTCAGTATTCTTTTCTTTTTATCTAACAAAGTTTTCGTGTTTTTTAGTACTCTACTTAGCTTTTGGAAAGCATCTTTGACCATCACAATACACCTATGGATGTCAGTGTCGCATTTTCTGTCCTCTGTTAAAAAAAAACAAACTCCCTGATATTTTTATTTACTTGTTTGATTTTAGAATTTCCGATTTGTAATTTGCATTTTGGGCTCTCATCCTTTTGCTAACTAGCAAGCATTCTGTCTTCTTGCAGTTGATGTTTATTCCTTTCTTCTCGGTTTCCTTCTCTATATTCTGTAGACGTCCTTGTAGTTTTCTTTCTGTGTTTGCCATAAAATCTGTCTCATCTGTATATCTTATATTGTTAAGACTCAGCACACCCATAATGAATTCTGGTAGGATTTCTAATTCTCTCAGAATTGTCTATCGCTGTATAGGTTGAATACGTCCGGTAAGAAGACAAATTCTTGTCTTACATGTCTTTCTACGTCTTCAGACGCTTCATTGTAAAGTAATAATTTGCATATTGTCTCCTAATTCATTACAATTGTAATGAACTCGGTCCTAAAATATTCTCTATATATTCTTAATCTAGACGAAGCTCTCGTTGCTACCAATCTCCGATTGATGATTATGGTTCTTTTCAAGACCGAAGGCCATTGAAACACTGGTTTCTAAATGTCTATGACTTTAACATTCTGAACCGAAATAAGATATGTTATCTACTTGAAACACAATGAAACAAACTAGAATATTCTTTTCCTTGATTTGCTCCCTATAAAGTCAAATAAATATCAATTTGTCATATTGATATCATGTCAGTTTATGGAACTATTTAGAAGTTATAACATCTAGAAAATTAAAATCATTGCTTTATAAAAATATGAAGATCCCTAGGCTGCAGTCTATACTAGACTAAAGGGTTAGTCCGGCGCTGGTCATATGGGATCTCGAACCAATGAGTAACGTGTAAATGTTTTCAGTCACAAAACAGACCCTTATACACACCATTCCTTACAGAGTCTGACGTTGCATTAATTTTACTTCGAGGATGATTTATGCAGGTAAAAGCAGAGCAAAAACAATGTATGACTATAATTCTGCTTGTCGCGCACATCCTTCCTTCCTTCCTACTTTCCTTTCTGAGCACATACTTAGTTTATGCCCTTCTAATACCTAAAAGATAATGAGCTACTCTGTTTTGATAGCGTGGAAAGACGGAAAAGACATATCAGAGACGCTATTTGGAGAAAGAAAGAAAGAAAGAAAGAAAGAAAGAAAGAAAGAAAGAAAAAGAAATTAAAAAATAAATGATCTGCCAACATCTCATAATTAGTTGAATATTTCGTTTTGATCGTCTGGAAAGAAGGAAAAGACATATCAGAGACGCTATTTGGTTTAAGAAAGAAAGAAATTAAAAAAATACTTTGACAATATCTCATAATTAATGGAATGTTTCGTTTTGATCGCCTGGGAGGATGGAAAAGACATATCAGAGACGCTATTTGGTTTCACTGAGAAAAACAATTAAGAAGGAAAAATAAACGCCCTGCCAATACCACATAATTGATGGGGGTTTCGTTTTGATTGCCTGGAAAGATGGAAAAGACATATCGGAGACGCTATTTGGTTTAAGAAAGAAAGAAAAAAAAGCAAAGAAATGCTCTAGTAATATTTAATGATTAATGGAATGTTTCGTTTTGATCGCCTGGAAAGACGGAAAAGACATACCGGAGACGCTACTTGATTTCTCTGAGAAAAAAAAAAGAAAGGAAGAAAGAAAGAAAAAAGAAAAATAAACGCACTGCCAATGCCTCAAAGTTAATGGAGCTTTTAGTTTTGATCGGTTGGGAAGATGGAAAAGCCATACAGAGACACTATTTTGTTTCAGTGAGAAAAAACAAAGAAAGGAAGAAAGAAAGAAAAAATAAAACGCCCTGCCAATACCACAAAATTAATGGGGAGTTTCGTTTTGATAGCCTGCAAAGACAGAAGAGACGCTACTTGGTTTCATTGGGAAAAAGAAAAATAAAGATAAAAGAGAGAAACGCCCTTCCAGTAAATCATAAATAATGGACTGTTCTGTTTTGATGGGTGTGGAAAGACAGAAAATTCATATCAGAAACGCTATTTGGTTTTAGTTAGAAAATTAAAAAAAAAAACAATAGAAAGAAACGACCTGAAAGTACTTCATAGATAATGGATTGTTCAATTTTGATGGAGAAGAAAAAACAGGATAAAAGTGACGCTGTTTGTTTTCTGTGAGAAAAAAGAATGCAAAACAAAAACAAAATTCAAACAAGAAATACATGATTTTTTTACGGGTTCTACTAGTAAAGACTAATAGTTTTGTTTATGCATATATTTGCTAAACATCTATTTTTACTGTCTTTTTTTTTCTCAGTTAGCATCCGCCTAAAGCCAAATTGGCAACGAAGAATGCGCATCTATTTTTTTTTTTTTTTTTTTTGGCTTCTAATTCAAATCCTATATGTTGAATGCGAATTTTCTATGCAATCTGATCGCCTCCCAAGCTATTTCAAAACACTGGTCAAACAGTATCCCTTCAGTTGATCGAAACAGAATTCGCGATTTCATTTTTTAAGTTTTAGAATATTCAGTTTATTTATTTAATTATATTTTTGTGGGGGACGATGACATATTTTTTTTTAATTTAAAATTTTCGTTTCGAATAACGTTTTAATTTATATATTATATATATATATATATATATATATATATATATATTATATATATATTTAAATTTTACATATTTATTTTTACATATTTATTTATTTTTTGTAGGGGACGATGACATATTTTTTTAATTTAAGATTTTAATTTCGAATAACGTTTTATTTTTTTTTGATCACTCAGTAAAAATGTTTCATTTCGCTCCGTTGATTCTTAAGTTGTTTTATGTAACTACGAAACTGAATTTCACGGTTTATACTTCTGTAATTCGACACGCATACAGGCAGGTAAAACTTGACGAAACATTACATAAACGGGTACAAAGCTACGGAGATTATGTTACCCGAACCTTCCAAGTGGAAGATTCTGCCTGATTTGTAAATTTATATGCGATATTTTGGGTTTTACTTGAAGTCCAACGTAGAACATTGGTGCCGCTGAGAAATACGAAACTACTGCAACCACAAAGAAATCCATGTACACAAAACTATGCCATTATCGTGTTCAGCATAAAATACACGTTAACAATGAAATCGCATAGAAACTACGTCAAAAATATATATATATATCGTAACCCAGCATTTACGGGATGGGAAGAATTACAGAATAATATAAAATAAACGTGTTTTGGATAATCATTGAGAGGACTATTTCTATTTATTGGAATTATAAAATGACACTATAAGCGACCCTCGTCTTCTCATTTGAATAAAATTTCTAAAAGCCTACACCTGCGTACTTTTGTCGTTACAAAACAGTTGTGGTGTCTCCCCTGTAAAGATTCTATGTTGGACTCTTCCGCCTACTATAAGATTAGTAGGAGAGAAGGCTTTGGGGGAACAGTCCCCCAGACTGTTCATTTTCTGTCGATCTCTCTGCCGAGGCAGAGAGGAACTCGGACGAAGCATTGCCGCAGGGCAAAGTTTCGTCCGGGGGCGGGGTAGACAGTCCCTTAAACTCGGCCTTGTGCCACATAGATTTCTTGTAGGGGGACTGTCAAATATAACAGTCGACCAGACTGTTTACTGTCGAACTCTCTGCCTCGGCAGAGAGGAAATCGGACGAGGCTTCGCCGCAGGGCAAAGTCTCGTCCGGGGATGTAGACACTCCCTGAAACCGTATATGCGGCTTCTAAGGGAATATTTTTCGCCGAGCCTTCGAGCTCGGAGAACCCACGGTAAACTCGATCTTATTCCACATACATCCCTCGTTGCGGGTTGTCTTGTTAAATATAAACAGTCGACCAGACTGTTCGTGACTGTCGAACACTATGCCTCGGCAGAGAGGAACCCGGACGAATCTTTCCCGCCTTGTGTCCCGTGTGACTGCGTGGGGCACTTACTAGATGCCGTCTAACTGGGATCTGTTACTCAGATCTTAGCTGTTGTCGATCTTTCTGTCGTCGGTCAGAGAGGAACCCGGACGAGGTTATGTCGAAGGGCTGAGTCTTTTCTGGGGAAGTAGACAGACACGAACCTGTGTATGCAGGGTTACGGGGAATTTTTGACCGAGCCTACGGGCTCGGTTTACCCCACATTAAATTCGGCCTTGTGCCACATCCTACTCCGTGGGGACGTTGGTAAATATTAATAGCCGGGATCTGTTGAGTACGACTCAGACTTACGCGAGACCTACCGAACTCCCAATAGTAGCACCCACCACTTGTGCATAACTGGTACCTTTATTCTTATTGTACTATCTTTTTTTACAATAAACCTTTACTCATTTTATCCACCTTGTTTTTCAAGTATATATTCCTATTAGAACGGAATATAACTGAAAATAATTAATTCCATTTTTTTTAATATAATATTTCTTTATTATTCGTTAATGTCTACTTTTGTTTAATTTCAGTAACTATCTGACACGTAGGATTTTCTTTTTTGTTTAAATAAAAATTATTCGGTAATGGATCCAAAGTTTTCAGAAATACTCATTTTTGGCTACAATGACAAAGCATTTGCGTTCTTCAAATTTCGTAAATGGAGAGAAGACGTTAGAATCGTGAGGACAAAAAGAATAAATCAACGCCGAAAATTTTAAGCGTATAGTAGAAAATGGTCTGAAGATTACAGAAAACCAGCAGAATACCAGTGTGTCGTTTGGAACTCGTTCCCATTAATTTGTAGTAAAAAAGCAAATCAAATTCTTTGCCAAAAAAGAAAAAAAAAAAACACTATTCATGTACTAAACCTGCATACGGATAGAAAATGAATTCACGTGGAGTAATGGTTAGAGGCTCGGACTGAGGAATCGGAGAGTCGAGTTCCAGTCGAATCCATTACATTCACTTACGGGCTAATACCCTTGGGAAAAGGCTGAATCCTCTTCTCCCATCTATGGGTAAAAAGAAAAACAGAACGGGTTCTATAGCCTTGGATAGATAGAAATCAACCGAATGAGGGAAAAATCTGCCTCATCAATCATGTACCGAAAGATACATGATCGCCAAAGTGTGTATGACCCATGGCACATAGCCGACTGAAATATATAAAAATAGAAAGCGTTGTCCGAAGGTTGACTGAAAAGTTTATAGGCTGACCAAATTACACTCCTGGAATGCGACTAAATGAGGTTTATTTTTCAACATAGTCCCCATTGAGGCCCACACACTTCATCCATTGGTGTTGCAATGTTTGGAGGCCATTGGTGAAGAAGTTTTCATCTTGTTCGTAAAAAGTATTCCATAGTAGAAATGGTATCATCATCAATGCGATACTGGTCCCAGCCAAGTATTTTGGACAACAGATGAGAATCAGATGGGGCCAAAACAGTAAAATAGGGAAGGTTATCAACCAGTTCAAAGCCACTGTCACGCTTAGCAGCCATTGAAACCAAGGACTTCTATGCTGGAGCATTGTCCTGATGAAACAAGGCTTAGTTATCTTCGGCGTTTTAGTCTTCATAGCCTTTCGTAACGGACTCAAGAAATTGGTAAAGAACTCTGCATTGATTTTGCGGTCATTTTGAAGATAAATAAACAAAATGCCTTTTGCATTCCATAAATCTGAGGAGATCACCTTTCCTGCAGAGGAAACTACCATGGCCTTCTTTGAAGCAGGTGAGGAGGATATGTTTCCACTGTATCGATTCCCCTCCACCCACCCTTTTTTTTGGCTCAAAGTGGTGAACCCAACACTCATCCTGATTTAGGGAACGTTCAAGGAAACCAGCTCAAACAATATCAGACTTTACCGTGAAATGATCAGCCTGGTGCGCATTTGGATTATTGTCAGAAGACGTGGCACCCACCGAGCAGAAACCTTCGTCATACTAAGTTCATTGTGCAAAATATTCTCACGAGATATGATAATTCTATTGGTTATTTGATTCATAATCAACCGCTAGTCATCCACCTTCACGTGAACAGAATCAATGCTTTCCTCGCTGGGAATCAAAACTTTGCATGTTATTTAAACCCAGAAAATATATTTAGATTGTAAGGATTTATTTTTTAAGAAATAACAATGTTATATATATATATATATATATATATATATATATATTAAGTAATTCATCGAGTCTGTCATTTGTATATCCTTGCTTGAACCGGCTTCTAATGCTCTGGATGGAGCGGCTTGGTGGTGGTAGTCGTGGCTCTCGGAGGCACAGTCCTGCACCACAGAATATGTGAACGAGCGGCGCAATATCGAGTCTAGTTCGATACCACTTCGTCACCGATGCCCGTTAGTACAGTTGGTATGACGTTTGCCTGTTAATGTAACTGTCCGGGTTTCAATTCTCAGTAGTGGATGCGCACTGCTGATGAGTCCCAAATATAGGACGAAACTGTCGTCCAGTGCATTCTGTTGAGATTTCTTCTAGACTCGATGAATTACTTAATTATCTCAAATCCTCCTTAATTTCCATCTTATATATATATATATATATATATATATATATATATATATATATTATTAATTAACAAAAAGAGATGTATTCATACTGTTTCACAGGTGAATATAACGAACCCAGTTAGTATTGGAACTTGACTCTCCGATTAAAAATTCCGAGCTGTTATCCATTGCACCACCCATGTATCCAAACTTACAGCACCTCATATTTTCAAGCAATCACCCATCTAGGTACCGACCAGGCTCGACATTGCTTAACTTTGGAGATCGTACGGAAAGTCGTGTTTCAACATGATATGGCCGTAAAACAGAATAAGATTTAGTAGAGATAAAAAAAAAAAATTATTAAGAGCTACAAATGTCCAGGAAAGTATGGTTAGCTGTTATCGCCAACACCCTAGAGGGTCACTGTTCATAGAAGAAGATGACCCGATACTTACAGTAAGGCAAAAGTGCCACTTGTACGCAAGGGGTTACGGTGAGTGAAAGAGAGAAAACTGGATACAGTGGTGATTAAGGAACGAGATTCAAGGCATCAGAAGATGTCGATTGATATTACATTTAAATTTTTGACGATTATAGTTGTCAGGAAAGCAAGTAACATGAAGAGAGTTCCATTGTCGGGAAGAGTGAGAGAAGAAGCTGTTGGAAGAAGAGGTTATATTTAACTGTTTCGACAGTAAAAGGGTGGGACCGAGAAGCCAATCTAGCAGCACGCTTAAATTCATGCAGTTGAGGCACCAGTAAAAAAATATCTCATCCGAGCAGTTGCCATTAAAATATTTGTAGAAAAGACGGAGAGAAGCCACTTCACGTCTGTGAGACAATGACTAGAGTCGAACTGCCAAGGGAGGACTGATCACATTGCATATCCGTCTTTGGATTTTGTCGAAAACCACGAGATAAACAGCGGGGGCACCAGACCATATATGGTACGAGTATTCAATGCATGGACGAATAGCAGATGTGTAGATATGAGGATGACTCAAACGAGAAAAACCTTTTGGCGCGACACAGTGAACCAACTTTACTTGCGATAGATGCAGCTATTGATTCAATATAGTTGTTCCACCTCAGGTCAGTGGAAAACGTGAGACCAAGCTGGCGTAGTGAAGCGCTCTCGAGAAGTTGACTTTGCTGCTAGAGTGCAGGGAGGTTTGCTAAGATTATTATAGGTTCGACACAAGGCCACACTTAATGAGCAGGGATAATGACATGCTAAACTTCATTTCACCGAGTTTAGATAAATTGTTAATTTACACAATATACATTAATTAGTTCTACAAAAATGTAATGGTAATATTAGCCTTTTCCTTATAAGGAAACATTTGGAATCCTTTGACAGAAAAGCCAGTTCCAATGTCCGATGAAATTCCACTAATTGTTAGAGATCTTTTCAGTATTAATGGAGGCATCCTTCCAAACGTTTTGTTTGTAGTAGTATGGGACATCAAAATCTTGTTTATATCATTATTTTATCTTTGAGTTACATTTTTTCATGCTATCGTTCACTTAATACAATGCACAGGAGCCACTCAAGCAGGAGTAAGAAGGGAGAAAGTAAGAAGATGTATATATTATGAGGATATGTAGGATAGATATCGGTTGGTCCTAGATTTGAATAGATTAAGATTGTTGATTTCATGGAAGCATCCTCTCAGGAGTTCGTTCCACAAAGTGAAAGTTCTAGTGAAAAAGAACTCTGAGTGGAACTTGTTCATTAGCAAAGGAGTAAGAAGAGAATGGGGATGATTTGATGCCGTGTACATGACATCCATTTGAATTGTTGCTGCTGTTGAACGACATCAATTTTCTGTGGTCTCTGGTATTCGGTACAGTTCTTTGATTGTGATTTTCTAGCGCCAATCCAAGAAGATTGTCCTTATTTCTAAACCGGTTTGGCGCTATGCATGGCATCCAGATGGAAGTATCAATCTAACGAGGTTATTTATGAACATGACTCGAGTTATCAATCTTGTAAGTAAAAGGGTACGGGATTTAAGCAGCTAATAACTCTGTTTGACACCGGTGATTCGCTCCAAAGACCGTACCTTCCGAATTTCATATGGATGAAAGACTTTATACAATTCTTGAAATGCATTTTTTAGAAGAGCAGATGATTAAAAATATACGCCTGTAGAATATGGAATATTATGATTCAGTCTGATCGAAACTATCAAAAACTAAAAGTTTAGAAGAACAACCACCTATATCCATAATTCTCAAAATGTGTGTGTGTGTGTATGTGTGTGATCGGATGTTGTTTATGCGTTTCTACAATTTTCATCAGATTTCGACAATTTTTTTTTTATTTCATAGATAATTCTTCACTGCTGGTTTTGAGTCCAAATTGGCTGGAAAAATTACAACTTTGAAGGTGAAAAATCAAAAAAACTGACATTTTACACTTTGCGCAAAAGTCAAAAGCAAAAGTTAATGTCTGTAAAAACAGCGTACTTAGAGAGTTGAAATCTAACGCAAAAGATTATTCGAATTATAAAATAAAATTATATTTTAAATAAAAATCATCGTATATTATTATTATAACGGTTCATGGAAGATGTTACTTCCTTGCAAAATTGAGAACACAAAAACGGCTCTTTTCAGGGCCACCCCACATTCAAATTGTTAACTCCCCATTTGGGGTTGTGCCTCGATTTCTCACCGTTATTGTTACTAATATTGATTTTCGGGTGGGCTGACTTTAAACTTAACCGGCTCCAACTGAATGGCATTGAAATATTCCAGTAATGAAACACCCAGTCGAAACGGGTTATACTTCTAGTATTAAATAAGTTGGACATTTTTAGGGAACAGTCCGAATATATTCTGAGAGGGGGTCTTATAATTAATGAGAGAAAGTGAACAGACTCGCGTCACTGGGAAAGCATTTTGATAGTAATGTGAAAAAAATTGAAAAACAGACTATTTATTAGAGGTTCGTTTCTATAAAAGAATATGTTATCATAATTATTATTATTTATTATTTTTATTATTATTATTATTTTTTATTATTATTGTTGTTGTTGTTTGTGTGTTATGTTTCCCACTTTTTATCCCTTAGAGCCAGGTCCAAACTATGGTCTTTAGGCCCTATAGGAGAATTGCCATTTAATTGATAGAAATTTTCTTAGTATATGGGATGTTCCTAGTAGAACGATTTTCTGGGCATCTTTTATATTGATATTACCTGGGACGCTGTTAGTAAAATTGTCCATTCCTTTGCTCAAGAGGCCCAAATCTCCGATTACTATTGGTACAGTCTCAATCTTCATTCCCCACATCTTGTTAATCTTGATCTTCAGGTCCTTGTATTTGGACAATTTCTCGATAATATTTATGGAAGTGTTTCTCTTAGATGCTACTGCTATGTCAATAACCATAAATTTCCTGGATTTCTTGTCTTTTATGATAAAATCAAGTCATTATTTTTGCTGCTTAACTTCGGTGTTTGTACGGCAACCAGTGTTTCAACGAGATGTGCCTATATACCACCTTAGTGAATTAAGATGAACTACAGCAAATACAGGGTGTCCCCGAAAATGACATCATTTAAAATGTGAATATCTAAGTAACTACATATCCCAAGTAAATTAAATTAAACAGGCTTCATGTTGTACAATAAAAGATTTATTTATAAAAATTCAAACAACATATTCAAAGCAATGTAGATTTTATAACCGCTTTCACAAAGCTTCACAAATGTGTAATATGCGCACCACCAGTGACACGACATACATTAAGTCGGTAGTCCAGCTCTTGCCAAACACACTGTAGCATGACTTGCGTAACATTCTCCTCCGCCGCCTTGACTCTCTTATTAAGTTCCTCTAGGCTTGTAGTGGGGATATTGGCTTGTCCTTTCACATAGCCACATAGAAAAAAATCATAAGGTGTCAAGTCAGGTGAACGTGGTGATCATTTCAACAGCACATTATCCTTGTCACTGGCATGCCAGATCCATCTTCCGAGTAGATTCCCATTGAGATAAGTAGGCACAGTCAGCTTCCAATGAGGTGGAGCCCTATCCTGTTGAAAAATGACGTGTTCATTCTGATTAACAATGAGTTCATTTTGACTGTCGTCGAGCATATCCTAACACACAAAATCCCTTTTCATTTCTAGTGGACGTCATTCTTCCCCCCCTACAAAAGAAAAGAAAAAGATACATTCAAGTTAGCTTTTCACATACTGTTAAAACTTGAAATCACTTGAGCAGGAGTTGGCTATGTTATTTGACTATCAGTTATGTACCATGCGTGATACACGCTTAAGCGATCATCTATCTTTCGATACATGACTGACGAGGCAGATTTTTTCCCGCAGTAGGTTGCCATTTATTTCTGCGGTAGAACATCCAAGGCTATAGAACCGGGTCTGTTTTGCTATTTATCCATAGCTGGACGGAGAAGAAGAGGATTCACACCTTTCCCAAGAATATCAGCACGTAAGTGAATGTAATGGATTCGACTGGAATTCGAACTCGGCTCTCCGATTCCTCAATGCAAGCCGCTATCCATTATTCCACCGTGACCTGACCATAACCAGTTAGGTACCTCTATATCGTTCCATACCACAAATTTCCTTGTCAGTTATGTGCCATGGGTGATACACGCTTAGGCGATCATCTATCTTTCGATATATTATTGATGAGGCAGATCTTTTCCATTTGTTGCCATTTCTTTCTGCGGTAGAACATCCAAACTATAGAACCCAGTCTGTCCTAAATTTCCCCATGGCTGTAGTGAGAAGTAGACGATTGAATGTAATGGATTCGACTGGAATTCGAACTCGGCTCCTCAGTTCCTCAATCCGAGCCGCTATCCATTTTCCACCATAACCAGTTAGGCACTGAATATCTAAAATTGGAGTAGTTGCGTAGTATCACCACCTTAATTTTTTTTGTTTTGTTTTGTTTTCAAGGTTGAAGGATCAGGTAGTCAAGGAAACTAGGAAATCATATCTAGATACTTTTGGACACCCTCAAGTAGAGACCTTCTGATCAGTCTAGCTTAGCCGACCTGAACGTATTTAAAACTTAATCCCAACTCCGATGTTATATTCTGATTTTATCGTAACATGTCCTCGTACTGCGCATATTTAATGCCATGATGCTTGCATTGGGCTTAAGATGTTCACAAAGCAACGTTACTTTGTTGGCGTGCTGCTCTCCCCCTCAGTTAGATTATTGAAGGGATTCCTGGAAGTCCATGCCCCAAGGAGATACAAAAAATTGTTCTGACAAGTACAGCCCACACTTTAAGCTTTAGGGCTTTATCTATGTAATTTTTTTATTTTTTATTTTTTTTTTTGTCAGTGGAAAGTGTCATGATGCCATTTCTAACCTTAGGTCCCTGGGCGGGACCCGGAAAAAATGTGTAAACGCCAGAAATCAAAGAAAATAATAATAATAATAATAATAATAACAAGTAGTAATAATAACAGTAGTAAACATTGAATATTAAGGCGTTAACTCAGCGTTACTTCCCAGGTTTTTCTGACACATTGAGGTAACCGAGAAGGCTACTAGACGCTAGGTTTTTCTTCAGTCAAAGTATTTATGGTCTACACTAGTATTAGTTGATTCCACAGGAAGTGAAGGGCTTATTTAAGGAGTTCTTTATACCTCTTCAATATCACTACTATGTCTCATTGACGCATGAACCGTTCACCGAAAATTAAGACCTTTGGTCAACAGTTGTCTTCTATTCTTGACACGTGACCTGTCAAGAGTCGGTGTCTCTTCTGGTAGATGGCTGCCATGTTTATGACTTCGGGCATCTTGAGGACATTTCTGTTAGTAATGAAGCTATGCCAATTCATACAGTGAATGGTGCGAAGGCAAAGCTGATGGCAAAGATACACTATGTTTTGATACCACAGTAATGGGCGGTCAGCAGGACAAGACCGTTGGATTAAAATATCATATGAATTAAAACTATGTATTTTAGCAAGACGTGTGAAAGTTTCACATTTTCCTATTTTACTACTCTGCTGAATTTTAATTCTTTAGTTACTGAGTGAATAAGCTGTTGTGTTCTACGATAATAAAATATCTGTAGAAATTCCTCCGTCGCATCGTTAAATATTTGAGCTAAACAACTTTGACAAAATAGTGCAATAACTATCATAAATATGAACACTTTTAGTTATTTTAAGAAGTAAGGGGGTACAAATGAAAGTATTTGAAATTGACAAGTTTTTTTTTCCATTTTAATTAACAGCTGTTAAATACTTCTATCTTCCCTTCTTTCTTTCTTGCTTGCTTGTTTTTATCTTGTTTTCTGTCATTTTCTCACTGAAACCAAGTAACGTATGTCTTGTTTTTCTACGCAATCAAAATGGAATAGATCATTGTTTATGGGGTATTGGCAGGAGACGTTAAACAATTCTTTCTTTCTTTCTTACTTTTTTGCTTGCTTTCTTTCTTTCTTTCATTTTTCACTGAAACCAAGTCGCGTATGTTTTTGTTTTTCTACGCAATCAAAATGGAATAGTCAATTATTTATGAGGTATTGGCAGGAGATGTTAAACAAGTCTATCTTTCTTTCTTTCTTCCTTCCTTTCTTTCTTTCTTTCTTTCCTTCTTTCTTTCACTGAAACCAAGTAGCGTATATCTTTTGTTTTTCTACGCAATCAAAATGGAATAGTCATTTATTTATGAGGTATTCACAGGAGATGTTAAACAAGTCTATCTTCCTTCCTTCCTTTCTTTCACTGAAACCAAGTAGCGTATATCTTTTGTTTTTCTACGCAATCAAAATGGAATAGTCATTTATTTATGAGGTATTCGCAGGGGATGTTGAACAAGTCTATCTTCCTTCCTTCCTTCCTTTCTTTCTTTCTTTCATTTTTCACTGAAACCAAGTAGCGTATATCTTTTGTTTTTCTACGCAATCAAAATGGAATAGTCAATTATTTATGAGGTATTCGCAGGGGATGTTGAACAAGTCTATCTTCCTTCCTTCCTTCCTTCCTTCCTTCCTTCCTTCTTTCTTTCTTTCTTTCACTGAAACCAAGTAGCGTATGTCTTTTATTTTTCTATGCAATCAAAACGCAATAATCTATTATTTATGAAACATTAAACAATTCTATCTTCCCTTCTTTTTTTTCTCTCTCTTTCTTTCGAGCCAAGTCGCCGTCTTCCGGGCAGTTCCCTTAATTTAGAAATAATTTAGCAGAGGATGCTATTTTATTTAGAGTTACTGGATTTTGAGCGATTACCTAGAAAGAAAAAAAATACACTTATTAATAGGAAGAGTTGAAATTATTGCATGCAAGGTTTCACAGCTCTAGCATCATTCCGTTCATAGTCAGCGTATGAACATTCCAGCCCACTCTCCTAGTGATTATTTCTCGATAGGTCTGGACACTTCGCTTTAGAGAATTTATTTTATATATTGAAAATTCTGATAAAATAGTTTCAGGTCATATGTCCGAAGTAATGAGTTTATTAAAAATTTATTAATCCGATAGATCTTAGATTTTAAACGTTAGGGCGCTTTTTTCATCAATAAGTTTTCTCGGACATTCAGGTCAGTAGACATAAATGAATACATTGATTAAAATAAACGGAGCGTCTACTCAAATATGGGTATCCGCTACTGATAAACGTTTAAATGGATAAAAGTCTGTCGCATTAATATATTTTAAGAAATCCATTACTTCTTTAAAAATTGCTTTGTTTGCCCTTTTGAAGACGAGATCTACCAGTAATGAAGTATCGAGAATCTAAAACGAGAAGGATGTGCTTAAAAAGGCCACATTCAGCCTTACTCAGAATTTACATTCGCGAGGTAGTTCAAAGCACATCGGATCTAAGGACCTTTTTCTCCTTCTAAGCGGACAGAGATTTGCATCCTATTGGAGGTCGAATTTTTTTTTTATATATGTATCTAACCGCTTTTGGGTTGTGGTCATACCAATTTTTTGCAGATTCCTTCCACAAAGTTTGTAAATTTTCCAGTTCAGATATTTGCCTACCTCCTCCTCCTCCTCCTTCTTCTTATTATTATCATTCCTTTGATTTCTTGTATGTACTCATTTCTTTCTGGGATACGACTAGTGACCTAAAGTCAGAAATCGCATCATGGCATTTGCCACTGAGCAATTTTGAAAGAAAATCACACATATTTTACATAGATAAATCCGTTCGTAAGGTGTAGGCTGTACTCTTGAAAACAATGTGTTGTATTTCTTTAAGGCTATTGGGCTACCCTTCAATGAGTCTTTTGGATTCTTTTCCAACCAATCCGAGGGCTGCAAGTATAACTTAAATTGTTAATGTCCTCGTGCGGCACATTTTTAAGATTTTTATTTCAAGGTCCTTGTGTTTTGATTGTTTTTTTTTAAGATTTTCAAAGATACATTGCAGTCTGCGGGGACTGCCATGCCAATAAGGAGGCACATTTTGTCTTTGCGGTCTCTAATAACGATGCCTGGGCGATTGTTCCGTCTGTGTGTGAAGTGCCATAAAATTTTTACAGGTCCTATGTCCGTAACCGGGTCTGGATGGTGTTCAAACCAATTTCTTGCAGTTTCCTTTCCGTAAAAGTTGTAGATTATTATTATTATTATTATTATTATTATTATTATTATTGCAGTTATTGTTATTGTTATTGCTGTACAATGTAAGTTTTTATTCTAGAAATAACTAGTGGGCAGCATTGGAATTCATGTGAGTATACGTTTTCTCAATTTCTCTTCATATTCTAGATGCCTTCAGTAATGTTATCACCTGTATATTCCCGAGGCACCCTGAAGTAATGGACCACCGATAGGATTCAGGAATAATACGTGCCAATGCCCTTGGTAAATGTATGAATCCATGGGTAGCAACAGGGCAGATCTGGCCCTCTAGCCTTGGTTGGCAACATCTAGAAGAAGGAAAACTATGAATTCAAACCAGCCTGGAAAGGTTTCTGATTCCGTCAAAATGCCTTAGCCATGAGATAACACTGCCGTAGCTGAAGTAGGTGTGGCAAACCCCTGAGACCCTTGGGGGTTACGGAATTTGCCGTGATATTCTCGATTCTCTCCGTAGGTATTTAGTCTATTCAGCTTTTCTGTTAGTCTCGCTGTGAGAAATGAGTAAAATTGACTGTGGAATGAGGAAATAAATAAAGAATTACAATGAAGGAACAAGAAAGGTGAATAACGAAGGAATAAATGAAAAATTATATTAAATATAAATTGTACCTAAGTACGAAATAAAACAAAAAAAAAAGAGTATAAAATCATCAGAAAGAAAGAAAGAGGAAACAGAAGAGTAAAAAAAGGAAGAAAAGAATGAAAGAAATTAAAGTGAGGGGCGCCTAAAGAAAGAATAAAGGAATAAAAACAACCAGAAAATATGTGTAAGAAGGAAATAAAACAAAAAAAGAAGAAAGACACTTTGGAATGGAAGAAAAAAGACGAAATAGAAAAGTAAAGGGCCGAGGAAAAATAAGAATGAGACAAGGGTAAACTGAGAGGAGGTTAAAAAAAGGAATAAACGAAAAAATATCCAGAAAATACTTACAAAAATGCGAGAATATAGAAAAAAAGAAAAGAAAGAACGAGGAATAAAAAAAAAACAAAGGAAGAAAGAAAGAATTTGAACTGAAAGTATAACTAAAAAATGAAAAATAGAAAGACAAAATTGCCTGACAATGAAATGAAAAAGAAACAAGAAACACCAAAAAAGAAGAAAATGAATGAATAAACGAAAAATAATAGAAAAAAAAAAACAGAGAAAATATAGCTTCGAATAAAACAAAAAGTAAAGAGAAGAAAAAAAACAAATTGAAGAAAGGAGAAACGAAAGAAAGAAAGAAAGAAAATAATAATAATAACAAAGAAAGAATTTAAAATGAAATTATAGGCGAACAAAGAAAGAATAAATGAAAAAAAAAAAAAAATACAGAGAATGAAACGAAAAGAAAGAAAAGGTGCTGGAGAGAAAATTTAAGGAAGAAAAAACAGAAAAGAGAAGAAGAAAGAAAAAAAGAGAATGGAAAATAACAGAAGAAATAATAAGGAATAAAATGGAATTACAGTGTAACCCGAATATAAAGAACTCGGATATAAGAGATATAAGAGAGACTCGGAAAGTATAAGAGAAACAAAATAGACCAAACCCGGATATAAGAGAAACCCGATTTTTTCTCTGGTCCCAAAGTGTTCCCATACTTACCTAAACAAAATAGACCAAACCCGGATATAAGAGAAACCCGGATATAAGAGAGATTTTCTCTGGTCCCAAAGTGTTCCCATACTTACCTAAACAAAATAGACCAAACCCAGATATAAGAGAAACCCGGATATAAGAGAAACCCGGATATAAGTGAAATTTTCTCTGGTCCCAAAGTGTTCCCATACTTACCTAAACAAAATAGACCCAAACCGGATATAAGAGAAACACGGATATAAGAGACTTCTTCTCCGGTCTCGACAACTCTCTTATATCCGGGTGACACTGTCCATGAGGTTAAAGAAAGAATAAAGGAAAAGATATATAAAGACAGAGAACGAATGTAACAAAAAGAAAGAAAAGTGTGAAAAGAAAAAACTTAAGAAGAATGAAACGAAATAGAAAGAAAGAACAAAGAAAGAAGAAAAAAAAAGAAAAGACAATTAAATTATTGGTGGATAATGAAAGAATAAACACAAAAAAAAAAAGATGTACCCCAAAAACTTGCCTACAACTGAAACAAAAAGAAAGAAAAGAGGGGGAATACATAAAAGCGAAAAAGAAATGAATAAAGAAAGATTCAAAGAAAGAAAGAAAGAACAAACATAGTAAAAAGAAAAACGATGAGAAAGCGTGATAAAAAATGACTGGAAGTTTATTGTGAATCTCGTGGCGTTATCGATGGAGTCGTGACGTGTTTGTATCGTCGATTTCGACAGCTAAAAAAAATATTTGTTAGCGCCGGGTAGTCGTGGGGCGAATCGATGAATGAGTTGCAAGTAACAAACCGGCGGATGACGGAGGAATCGAGCGAAGGGGGTGGAAGCCGTAGTGCAAGACACGATTGCCCCATTGTGAAGAATGCGAAATTCGATTGCCTGGATTACGGAACCAAATGAGAAAGCTGATTGTGTGGGAACGAAATTGATGCACTTCTCTTGCAAGAGGCGAAAGGCTTTATTACAATTGGGAACGCGACGTCCCAGCCGTAGAAACCATCGTCGACGGAGTTACTCGTAGTGACCGCTACCAGCTATAGAACAGATAGAACAAGAGACAGGCAGACGAGAGCTGTGTGTGTCGTGTTAGCGTGTCGGCCATTTTATTGTTCGCAATGATATAAATGTGTAAAAGGTGTAGTTACGTTTGTTTTCTGACGAATAAACATTTTCGTCTCCAACTGTGCTGGTCAAATTTTCTGCATCCGGACAGAGAGGATCCCTAGACAAGGCTATGTCGAAGGACAAAGTCTCGTCTAGGGAAACAGCTAACCGTCGCCGTTTTTATACGGAGTCTACAGGGAATTTTTGGCCGATCCTACGGGTGGGGTACCCCACATTAAATTCGGCCTTGTGCCACACCTGACCGCGTGGGACGGTTGGTAGATATCCTGCAGTTGGGGATTTATTGTGGAATTCACTTGACTCACTGCTAGCAGTTGGCTACTTCTACGCGCCGCTGGCGAATCTTATATGTGTTGTTCTTGTCCTAAGTATTATCGTTCATTACCAACCTTCGTGTGATTATTCTATTCAGTAACCTTCCCTAGTTTACATATATATAGCCAATATTTTGTGAATACGGGTTGGGGGGTTGTTTCTATATGGGACCGCCGCATGCGCACTAGCATTGGGAATCTAAGGCATGAAACTTTTAATCATGGCCGACTATAATACGTTCAGCTCTGCTGTCAGTCGTGGAATATTGTCTTATGTGTTTTAATAGCACTCCTTTAGGAGGGAATTTATTTGTTGAATACAGAAGAGTTATTCAGCATTCCAGTATCTTTTTGTTTTTGCTTCCATCGACAAGAGAAGAACTGCGAGGAATGGTGACAGGCAAATTTACTGTGAATGCACTCGTGATTAAAACACTTTCTAAACATTTTCGTCTGAATGAAAATGCTATTCTAATTAAAAAAGAAAATTAGAATATCATTTTTATGGCAAAATTGCGGCCAGTTTTGTTACGGTGAGCAACTAAACAGCAAATAAACAGTCAAAACCTCGTGGAAAGTGTTCTACACGGAGAAACAACAATAACATAAACGTATACAAGATGGCTACCTTAAGCAAGTGTTCAAGTAATAACAAAATAATAGAGAGAGAGGTGGGAAGAGAGATCAATGCTTGATGAAAAAGGTTACGAAGTTACATACCGGTGATACTATCGTTCGGCAAAATTCTGGGTGATGAGAAGGTAAAAGGTGCCGAGCTTGTGGTTTATTGCGCCAGTTCCGGTAATAGCTAAGGACTGACAGGAAGTGATCAAAACGCTGACAATTTAAAATTATCTAGATGAAAAAGGGCACAAACAGGGGCAAAATAAAACGATGGAAGTGTTGTATCGTGGTAACAGAACAAAAATAGATGTTTGCAACGTTACAGTACCGTCGTCACATCACATATCACCCAACCAAGAATAAAACGAGGCTGTAAAATTGCAAGAATATCCCGTGTTACTTGAGACGATAAAACTAATATAGCCTCCAAATATATTTGATAACTCTTTACGAAAGAGGTAAGTCTTTGAAAATCTATATTTAATTTTGCACCGAAACTGAGAACATGGTTTAAAATATTGAATCATTTGTTAGGACTGCTGCGAAGAATGTTGGTTCGCTGTGTGCTGCTAGACAATTTTTCTCTCTAGAAGACAGCTTAACATTTTTACATGAGTCTCCCATTCGTCCATACTTTGAATATTCGGGTGAAAGAATTAAAAAAAAAAAAAACTTATCTTAACAAAGGACACTCATTGATCTTTAACGGAACAGATAGATAGATAGATAGATAGATAGATAGATAGATAGATAGATAGATAGATAGATATGAAGTGACTGGAGTTTATAGATATAGATAGATAGATAGATAGATAGATAGATAGATAGATAATGAAACGACTTCAATAGATAGATAGATAGATAGATAGATAGATAGATAGATATGATAGATAGATAGATAATGAAACGACTTCAATAGATAGATAGATAGATAGATAGATAGATGAATAGATAGATAGATAATAAACGATAGATAGATAGATAGATGAATAGATAGATAGATAGAATGATAGATAGATAGATAGATAGATGTGAGAAGATAGATAGATAGATAGATAATAGATAGATTCAATAGATAGATAGATAGATAGATGGATGTGGAGATAGATGGATGATAGATAGATAGATAATGAAACGACTGGAATAGATAGATAGATAGATAATGAAATAGATTCAATAGATAGATAGATAGATAGATAGATAGATAGATAGATGGATAGATAGATAATGAAACGACTTCAATAGATAGATGGATAGATGGATAGATAGATAGATAGATAGATGTTTGGATGGATGGAGATATGATAGATAATGAAACGACTTCAGTAGATAGATAGATAGATAGATAGATAAGATAGATAGATAGATAGATGGATGATAGATGGATAGATAGATAGATAATGAAACGACTTCAGTAGATAGGATAGATAGATAGATAGATGGATAGATAGATAGATAGATAGATAGATAATGAAACGACTTCAATAGATAGATAGATAGATAGATAGATAGATAGATAGATAGATAGATAGATAGATGTGAAGCGACTGGAGTAGATAGATAGGATAGATAGATAGATAGATAGATAGATAGATAGATAGATAGATATTGATCCGAATGGAATAGCTAGCTATGAAGAGAAAACGTGAGAAAGAGACAGCGAGAACAAACACACATAGACAAAAAAAGAGGTTGTGAGAATAAATAGCTAAATAAGAAGATATTTAATATATTTCTACCTAAAATAGAAGGCGGGAACATTATTTTCTATACGTTGCTCAAAAAAAGTATTTATGTGATAGCGTCGTATCAATCTTAGGCACCAAAAAAATACCATTATTTTATATGAAATGGGAATATGCTGCTAGAAGGAAAGCTGTTCACTGAATAACCAAACAGAAGAGACAAGTGTCAATAACACCTAGATATATTGTAGGTGATTTTATTTTTTTTTTTTTCGTCATTCTGGAGAAATATGCGACGGGAAATAAATATATATATATATATATATATATATGTGTGTGTGTGTGTGTGTGTGTGTGTGTGTGTGTGTGTGCCCCTATTATAAACTGTATCACATATATACTTGCAATAATAATAATTGAGGTAGCATACCTACGGACGATAATGGGTATGTCCCCATTCATATAAATACAGTAGTAAATACTGTATATTGGACTGCAGTTAGAGTTTCGTATCCACCAGTGCTGGTTAGACTCTCTACCTCCGGGCAGAGAGGATTCTCAGCAGACGAGGCTATGTCGAAGAGCAGAGTCTCGTCTCTGGAAACACCTACCCGACTCCATTTTATGCGGGGTCTACGGGGAATTTTTGGCCGAATCTACGGGCTCGGATACTCCACATTAAATTTGACCTTGTGCCACATCCGACCGCGTGGGGCGGTTGCAAGATATCCTGCAGTTGGAGATTAGTCTCCAGCTGTGCTGGTCAAACTTTCTGCCTCCGGACAGAGTGGATCCCTAAACGAAGAGCAAGTCTCGTCTAGGGAAACAGCTAACCGTCGCCGTTTTTTCGGATTTCTTCGATGAAATTGAAGAATAATGTCGCACTAAATGCTCTGCATAAGGTTTATTACTGTTTTTGACATAATACACTGAATTACACACTCCTGAAGGTGACTCACGAGAGTCGAAACATGAGCACAGCCAGTATAAATGTTTTGGTAATTTTGTACGTCAACAGTTGCCGATTCCACGAAGGATCATTCGTAAATTGCAGGTTATTTAAAGCCAAAAACGCCCCTACGGTCACATCACGTTTCAAAGCAACGGCTCCCCGCACGATCACCGAAGTTAAGCAACGTCATCCCTGCTTGGGAATACTAAGTGTTGTAAGCATGTGCGGGTGGTGAAATGGATAATGGCTTGGGATTTTCAATCGGAGATCCGAGTTCCAATTCCTGCTAGGCTCGTTATATTCACTTACGCGCAAATATACTTGGTAAAGGTATGAATCAAACACTTCTCCCCAGCTATGGGTTAATTAGTAAAACTTGTATAACTAAACCACTATTATCTAAAAAATATTCTTACAATCTAAAGATATTTTCTGGTCTTAAATAACACGCACAAAGTTGATAAGGCGTCGAAAATGAGTTAATCAATTAAAGCCAGAAAATATTTTTCGACTGGAAGAATTTATTTTCGATAATAATGATTTACTAATACAGGCCAAACTAATTAACACACAGCTCGACTAAGAAGAGGTGAATTCATACCCTTCCCAAAAATACTTGCGCGCGTAAGTGAATATATCTAACCGGGTTTGATATTCGAACCCGTCTCTGCGATTTCAAAATCCGATCCGTTACACCACGGTTTATCCAAGATTACGAAATTGATATTCTCAAGCGGCCATCTATGTACTGACCGGGCTCACCGTTGCTTAACTTGATCGAACGGAAACCGGTTTTTCAACGTAATAGGACCGTAAACTTAGAGAATGAAAGAATTGGTTTGTGATTTTGTGATATAGCAGTTGTGAGTTCAATCCCTAGTTCGGGAGTAGTGTGTGCTTGGACTCATTGAAAATGGGCCCAGTAAATAAGAACTAGAGAAGATATCTCTAGTCTTGGGAGGTAAAATGAGAACAGATTAAATAAAGTGTTTAATATGAAATTACCCGAAGTTTACTCGGATCGATAAACACGTGACGGAGGCCGGGAGGACACAAAACAGCTGAGATGTTGTGATATCGCCGTCACAGGAACCGTTGTTTCAACGCGATATGGCCGTGAACACGTGATTTGGAGTGGAAGAGAGACAAACTCAATAGACACAAAATGTCTACAAGCTTTAATATGACTTCTTTGCCCCAATTGATGCTGAATTACTTTAAACAGTGATAATAAATATCTGTTGTTGGTTTAGTCATATTATCGAGGTTTGAGATTTGTTTCCTAATTCAGAAGAGGTATTTTTGTAAGCTGTCCGAATTAATGGAGTGAAGCAAGAATAAGAATAAAAGAAAAACATTTATAATATGACTAAGGGTGATATGTAATTTCTGCTAATATGCAATGGGTCTTTTTCATATATTTCCGAATTAGCGAAGTTCAGCCAATACAATATAGATTAAATAAATGAACAGTAAATATATATTATATAGATTATATTAATATATATGTATATGTATATATATATATATATATATATATATATATATATATATATATATATATATATATATATATATATAATATTATGAAAAATTACTGTTCTTCGCTTATACAGATCTTTTCGTTACGCTCGAACAAAGCAGACATCAAGGCGCAACAGGAAAAAAAATCGATAAGGCAAACATTCGATAGATCGAAAGTTGGTGTGGGGGGGGGCATAATAACAAAGCAAGTTTGTATTCACTAAGGGTCAGCCTAATAAAATTGTCTCTTTCTATCGATCCTTGTCTTTAAACACGCAACCACAGAAGACAGCAAGAATTCCGACAAATATCCGATAAACAATATACCGTATAAATATTTAAAAAAAAAAATCTTCAAACATTAGAAGACTTAACCATAAAAGAAACAGCAGAGCGGCATTATCTGGACTATTTACATTGGGACAATTGTCTTCATTTTTGTTGTTGTTATCACAATGTTATTGCCGTTGTGCTACCCGGACTTCCTCGGGTGTCAATCGATCCGGCTAACGTACGTAGACTTCTAGCCCCGTAGATTAAATAAACATTTCAGTTGG
>CAHIKZ030002297.1:242500-286839 GCA_903632075.3 Acanthosepion pharaonis | reverse complement strand
AATGGGGTTTTAAATTTTTTAAAAAAATGTATATAAAAAATATGTTTATTTTATGTTAAAAAAACCAATATGTATTATATTTTTATACAATGAAATTTTTCCAAAAGGATAAGATTTTTTCTTCTTACATTCTCTCACCTCCAGTAATCCTTGTGTCTTAGTGATTTTATTATTATCCTTAGGGTGATATAATAAAAGGTTGTAATGTGTAACGATCAGCTTTAAAAAGGACTCGTAACTGGAAAAACCGAATGAAAAAAGAATGTTAACAACAAATACTTTTTTCACACCCAACCCAGTTCTGCGGAATCAGAATCAACGTTGAGTTTAAGCAAGCGAATGAGCCAATTGGAGTAAAGTGCCATGCAGATTTAAATTTTCCCACTTGTGACGAATGCAGCTATCGATTTTTTGCTAGCATGCTAATTAACATTCGTATCAGTCAGCTGTTGGCTCTCACGCTGGCCAATAGAATCTTCCTGCCTATTCGTGGCAGCCAGCTATACGCTCTCACTCTGGCCAGTACAAAATGGCCTTAAACTACATGAAAACTGCCGTAGAAGCATGAAAAAAAACGATTATTTCCACTATCGATGGGAATTGGGAAATGCAAAGTCGGTCTTGGCCTTCCCATCTAACTTGGAGCATGTGCATGTAAATTTTGGTGCAAATCCGTCGAAAATTGCGGCCGTGCATTCGTTACACACACACACACACACACACACACACACACACACACACACACACATAGATCCTGCCTTTTATGGATAGAGATAAACCAACTGTATTTGCTGGACACTTGTTGCTATTACAGTCCAATATCGAAAAAAACAAATAAAAGTGATTCATATTCCAATATTTTGGCTCTGTGATGTTTAATTTGTATTTTTGTTATTTAAAAAGATTTGGAAAAACTAAAAAAAAAAACAAAGAAGGAAGCTTTTTAAAATTAGCAACCTTTCTAAAGATTTCAAAACAAAAAATGAAAGAAATTTTTAAAAACAAAAATAAGCCTGGAATTTAAAAAATAAAAAGAAAATCGATTTTAAAAAATTAAAATATTTTTTAATTCTTTTTGGTCGTTTCAATTGTTCCATCTTTTTTTTTCCCTTTATTTGAAAGAGATTTTTGATTTATTTTTCTAAAAATTTTTCAATATTGTCCAAAAAAATCAACAATAAAAATTTTTTTCAAAAATGTTTAAGTATTACAATCCCATCAAGAAAAAGGTTCTGGTGTTTTCCTCCACATCATTTTTAAGAAAAAAATGGCAAATGACATAGATGGTTTGGTTTGGTTTGTTTTTTTTTAAGGGATTAGATACAAAAAATATTGAATGCCAACAAGATTTTTTTTAGTTCGTTTTTAGAATATGTTTTCCTTCGTTTATTTTCGTTTGTTTTGTTTTTCACGGCATATCAACCTTATCTTTCTTTATAAAAAATCACTTGGTTTATCTCATTTTATAAAAAGGTTGTTTTTTCATTTCAAAATGAAAAATTGGTAATAAATGTGGCAAAAAATAATATTTTTTTCTTTAAAATCGTATTACAATTTTTAATAATTTTTATGATAAAATTTTCATTGGTATTAAAAACCAATTCTTACTTTTTTTCATTGTATTAGACCCCAAAAAATGGGTTTTCTACTATTTATCTTCAAATCCTTTTTATTTTTAGACCTGAGAACACCAAAATTTTTTTTGGTTCCAGGTTATTTTCCATTTAGAGTTTTTCCTGTATTAAAAAATATCAAAATGTTATACTCAAAGGACGTAGATGGATTTTTGTTATAATAAAAAAATCTACGTCTTTTAAGTTTTCATTACTGCTGATCAATAATGAAGCGAAATTTATGTTTGTTATTTTTTAACCATGGTGATTATCTTTACAAAGAACTTTGATGTAAATTGAGGATTTTTTTAACGCCCCTAACATAAACGTATTTTCCATATTTTCCAGAACTTTCAACTCCATAATTTATAAAAAATTTAATCTGACACTTCTAAATGTCGTTTTTGTTTAAATTTTTTTCCGGACAAAACAACATTTAAATTCATTATTTTTGCACTTTTTTTTTCTAAACAAAAAATTTCTAAATTATCTGGATCAAACTCGAGAATTTTTTATTTCGATTATCAAAAATAGTTCAGGTTCAAGTTTGTTTTAATAATTATCTGTCCTAATAAGGGATGAAATTATTTTCAAAACATTTCGTATAAGAAAAAGATTTTTGTTTGTCTCTGGTGATTTCTTTCCGCTATTTCAATTTATAAAAAACTAGATATATTATACAATTTTAAATCAAATTTGGAGGAAGAAAAATTTGTTTCAATGAAAATTTGTCCAAGATTCAATTCGTGTTTTTTTGTCAAAGATTTATTTTCAAGAAATTTTTATAAAATAAATATTTAATCTTTTTCAAAATGATATTTTTTTGATTAAAACATCTATGGTCGTTCAAAACAGGCTTCAAAAACGTTCCAGACGACATTCGAGAAGGAAAACAATTTTAAAGTTTTCAATTGTCATGATTGACAACAATACACTAAGTTTAAAAAAAAACATTAATTTAATTATTTAATTCTTTTCCAAAATTGCAATAACATTTATTTTGTTTTATAGATGGTATCAACATCAACTCTAATAAATTCATTTCTTTAATAGGGTTCCAAGACCAAGAAATTCCCAATCAGTGTCAACTTACATATATAATAAAAGATTTAAAAATCCTCAAAATGTGATTTGAACAATGATTTGAAATTTTCTAATATAAAGTACCATTATGTTTTATTTTGAAATATTCTGATGAAACAAAAACTTATCCCTTTCAAATCCACATTCTTTTAACATGAATAAATTTTAAGAATGTTAATTCAATATTTTTTTTTGTATAACCATTAGCAAATAACAAACTTATGAAAATTTTTAAAATTTTTTCCACAAGACAAAAAAAATAAATAAACATGCTTCAGAATTAGACACATCGATGGCCAGGCAAGTTTTTTAGTCCCAATATATTATGTAATTTTTATTTTTCGAATTTTTTTGTTTATGTCTTTAGCCATCCCAGTTTTGGTAAGACGAAAAATAAAAATAGAAACCGAAATTTTTATATTGTCTGTTAACATTTGACGAGAAAAAAAAAAACAGTCATATTTAAAAATAAATTGAGCGTCTGCTCATAAAAATTTCAATTGCAAACATTTCCAAAACAAAAAAGAAAAAAAATTAAAAGAAAATTATTAGCAAAACAAAATGGCGCAGGCAGTGGAGAACTTTTGTAAAAATTCTGATCAAATCAATAAGAATCGATTTCATGTATAAATGATTGTCACATTTGTTTGACTCCGACCCATCTAATCTCTAAGTCAAAATCTAACAAAATAAATTGTGATAAAATTTATCCTATTTTTTGTTCCATGTAAATTGTTTTTTTTAAGAAATTTTTATTTTTATATTTTATTTGAAAGAGATAATTGTTTTCTAAATGAAAATGGATTTTAAAAATTTTAATTATTTGTTAAAAATCATTTATTAAAATAATTTGACTGAAAAAAATTTTGTTTAACAAAAAACGGTGTGATTTTTTTTTTGTAAACAAATTTTTTTTAATCAATTATTTTAAAAAAAGGAATTTTCATGTGAACGCTATGTTCCTCCACCAAATTTTTTTCTTAAATGTAATCTTTATTAAAAAAAGTTTTTAATTAAGATTTAGCATTTCTCTTTCAATTTATTTTTTTAGGCTTTGGTCATTGCTTCGATTTTTTTCCCTAAAAATTCAAATAGGCGCTGTAAATGATTGGAAATATGGGTGGTGTAATGGTTAAAATGTTAATGGAAATTTTCAATCAGTTAGCATCCTATTATTTCATTCCTTTAAAAAAAGGATTTGAATTTTATTTCACATCTAATAAAATTTTGGGAAAAAAATGTATAAAAAAAGCATTATAATGGGCTGGCCAAAAAAAATTCAAGTATTAAAAAAAAAAACACTAATATTTAAAATGAATAATGGTTTCAAATAAATTTGGGCCATTTAAATCCAAAAAAACAATATCCATCATGTCCATATTATTATATATATATATATATGGATATATATATATATATTATATCTACTATGATATATGGTATTTTTCAAAATTCTTAAAAAATCAACTAACTTATTTTTCATATTTACGTATAAAAAGTCGTTTTTGTTTTCAATTTTTAGAAAAAATTTCGTTGTTAATCCCTCAAAGATTAAAAAATAGCTGAATCTCTCAGTGTCCTTCTGCAAATCCCATTTATGTTTAACTTCATTTTTAAGTATCACATACATATAAATATATCCAGCATTCACTGCTATATAATTATTATGGTAGTCCAAATATCAAACAGTTATAACACAAATGCTTTATCTTTTTTATTTTATAAATATATTTTGAAAAAATTTAAAAGTCTTAAAATAATCAAAAGTTATTACAATTCCAAATGCGTTCTTGACAAATTAAAAGAATTTCCCATTTATATCCACCATTATAACATATATAAATATTTAAATTTATTTTTTTTATATTTTACGTAGTTCTTTAAATAAAACAAAAGAAGATGAATTGTACCTTTAACTATTTTTAACGCCGAAATTATATAGAAACTGAATCTGTGTTAATTGAATAAAGATAAATGTTAATGAAAACATATTATTGAATTCCTGTATTCCCATTTATATAGGTCATCTAAATACCAACCCTAAAATTAACACAAATCCATTTTTTAATCTTTTACCCAGATATAATAAAAATTTTTAGTAATAAACCCTGTAAATTGAACCTCTCAATTTCATTACAATGAGAGAAAGTTTTCAATTTTTAAAAAAAAAATGGTTTAAAAATAAAAATAATTTATTTGAATTTTAATTATAATAAATTTTTGTTTTAAATTTGAAATATTGTTAAAAATATAACCAGATGTTCATTGACATCCTTATGGGGTCGCAATCGCCGAAATGTTAGCATTAAATTGTTTACAAATTTGTGGTTAAACATTTCAGTCTAATGAAATCAGTCTATGAAACAGCAAAAATAAATATTTTTAATTAGTATTAACTATGTGTACGCACCCCTGATTTTTTTTTCAACTGTCTTACTGTTGTTAAAATCAGTTCCTATTTTCCTTGTTTTAAAATTCAAATTTTTCTAGAGGAAAACATTATCTAAAAAGAATTTCATATTCAATTGGAGAATTATGGTGTCAATTTTATTCATGTTTTTCATTTTTATTTCAAAGGCATATATTTGTATCATACCATTTTGAAATTCATCACAACTTAGTTCCATTAAAAATATTTTGAGTCCAGATAAGAACCTAATCCTGAAATTTTTGGATTCATTTTTTTCATGGAGGACTGCAAAATATTTTTTTTTTTACATGATTTTTTGCAACAAAATTTCTATGATAACAATTTTATAACTACATCTGAAAGTCACCCATGAAATAAAAATAATTGTTTGTATGGAAAGTAAATACATCAAATTGTCTTTAAATTAAGTGTTGGCAGAAGAATTATCATTGAACTTTTAAAAGGTAAGCTTAAATATTTATACAATACTTAAATGCAGCGATCAATTTTGAGTTCTTCTGTAGTTTATTGTTGCCTATTGCATCTACTCCTCCTAACCTATTGTGATGAAGACTCAATGAAGAGCCCTCGACAGTAGCTTGCTTAAATGCCACCCATATGGCATATCATCACCATTTACTTCAAATCAGGAAAATTTTTTTTTTTTTTTTTTTTTTTCACTTTATATTCATGCAATTTTTTTATCTTTTTATTTCATGTTGCCAAAACCAGTCGTTTTTTTTTTAATTTTTTTTCTGAAAATTTGGCTTTTCTTTGAAAGTTGTATTTTATTTTTTACATAAATAATTGATTTAATATCAATTACTTAATGATTTAAATGAAACATACATATTATTTATTAATGAAATATATATATATTAAATATATATATATATTTAAATGAATATTTTTTCAGTAAGAATTGGTTTTTATTTTCAAAGGCCACAATGTTGGATATTTTCCTGATTACTATATATATGGGTCAGTGGTGCATTGTAAATCTATTTAAAATTATTATTTTTCAGGACTGGCTTTTTTGTTTATTTTAATTTTTTGTTTTCCATTTTCAAATTTATTCTTTTTGGATTTTCATATTTTTAATGTAGTAAAAAATTTGGCAAAATTTGCTTAAAAAAAAATAGAACAGGTTGGAAGATAATTAAGGCTATTTATTTGTTCAATGTTTAGATTGCTTACCGTCCATTTTCTGTTATTTTGGTGAAAAAAGTTTTTGCATTTATTTAAATTATTTGGATTATTATTTTTAATTGTTTTTGCTTATTATGCTTATTTTTATTAGTTATAAATGTTATTTTAAAAAATTTGTTCATTTAAAAATTTCAATTAATTTTTATTTTTTTTAATTATTTTTTATTTTAGATATTTTTATTTAATTCTATTTGGTTTTCAATTTTTTAAGACTTAAATAACAATTAATGTTTTTTTTTATTATATAGTAGTTATAATAAAATTTTTTTGTCCAATTTTTTGGATTGGTTGTTGTAAAATTCAAACGGTTATTTTAAATATTCAATGGTTTGTTAATTTGTTTAAAAATTATTTACTTTTCTTATTTGGGTTGATTTTTTTTTTATTTTTTTATTTTATTTTTTTTTTATTTAAATATTTTGATAACCTCTAATTGTTGATTTTGACAATTTGTTTTATTTCTGTTTGGTTTAATTTATTTTTTTTTGTTTTTTGGTTTATTTCGTTTAGATGTTATTAATTCATTTCCAAAAATTTCCATTTTAAGTAATTAATGTAAAATGGGTTTACAAAACTGTATTTTGAATATTTCCTCTTTTATTTACTAATTTATTTTGTCTTGGGAAAGTAATAATAAATAATTTTTTCCTCCAAGATTTAATTTTTCAAGTTTTTTTTTGATTGTTGTAAATCCTGAAAGAATTGTCATTTCTTTATTTTCATAATATTTTTTATCTAAATCTTAACTGAATACATCCTCTCCAACCTTTTAACAAATTATTGATTATTGCCATCTTACTTTCTGTGCTCTTTTCTGATTTAAAAGTTTTTTTTTTGATAAAACTCATAAGACTTGTTTTATTTTTCGTCAATTTGTTCAAAATTTATTTTTTTAATGTAAAATAAAAAAGAAATTGATTTAATATGGATTTCTAAATATAATTTTTCTTCAACCTTAATTTCTACGATTCAATCTGATTTTGATATTTTGTTTTTCTTTTTAAATTTACAAAATATATATTATATATAACACTATAAACATACAACCTAACCATTTAAATAATAAACATTGATATTAAAGTATAAAATGAAAATGCATTAGAATCATGTTATTGATTATCTAAATTTCATTTTTTATTTAATAAATGTTTTTTATTTATTTTTAAAAAAAAAATATTGAGGTATTAATTATGTAAATTTACATTTTTTGTTTGAACTATTTTTAAAAGTTATAATATGTATAGCTTATGATTATTTAACATTCATTAATCATTTCAATGATTTTTAATATTTTTTCATTTATTTAATTAATCTCATGTTGTTTTTTAAAGTTTATTTTATTTCATTTATTTATTTATTCTTATTTAATCCTTAGATAAAAAAATATTTATAAGTTTGATCTACATTTAATGAATTTATTTTTAACTTTTAAAACTAATTATTGCTAAATTTTGGGAGATTTAATATACAATTTTACTGATAATAAAATGAGGAAATATCTTTTATAATTTCTATTTGATTTTAAGAAAAATATTGTTTTCTTTTGGCTCTCCATATAAAAAAACATGGAATCAGGTTTGTATTTTTTTTGTACTTTTTCTTTTGAATGACATTTTGTGATTATAATATCTTTCTTTTTAAAAAGAAAAAATTTTTATTGACTTATTTATAAATTTTTTTTGTCTGTGTTAATTTTATTATTTATGATAGCTTTGTATATTAAATTAAATGGTAATTTTAATTTGTTCCCAGCAATTACATTTAATGATGATAAATTGTTAGATGTTATTGGTTTTGTTGAGTATTTTTTTTTTTGTATATTTATTATTATTTTCCCCTGACAATGAAACTGAAACTAATTTTTAAATTGTATTTATGTTGATAATTTGCTTTTTAGGGGGATGTTTTTTTCAATTATTTTTAAAAAAGCATTTTCCTATTTTATTTTTATTGTATTAAATGTAATGATGTAGGTTTTATACCAAATTATTTCTTTTATATATTTTTTTATTTGAAATTTTTATATATTCTAGTTTGTTTGAATATCCATATTTCTTAAAGTTTCCTGTGTTTTTTATTTTTATTGAATATTTTTAGGCTACTAAAATTTGTTAAAACTCTATAAGTATTTGTTTGAATATGTTGGGACAGTGGAATTTTTGTTAGTGTATATTGGGTTGTTGTTTGGTATGTTAATTTTAATAACTCATGAATTTAGATTTTTTACTTTTTATTCTTGTAAACTAATTTAATTCTGATGAATTTGTTTATTGCTTAAAACTTTTTCTTTCCTTTTTTTGCAGCTGCTGATCTTGTTGAAATCACAAAGAAGTTCAATACATCTCGTGAAAGTTTACCTTCAATGTGCATTTGCACTCCAATTGATGTTGAAAACTCTTCATTTTGGACTCAAGATAGCCCTAATTGGATGATACTGAATCTGTTAACATTATAAAAAAGACTTTGTCCATTTTTTACCAAAAATTGAATGCATACCTAAACAGCAGAAAAAATTTTAAAAGTAAATATTCAGTTGTAATATGTAAATAACCAGTTACTTATTGTCATTATTCTTTGTGAATTCAGTTACAGCCAAGTGGACAAACCTCTGCACATATTTAGAGGTTATATATGCAGACACATGCATAATGGATGTCCTCATTTAAGGTGCAGTGAATATGGACTGGTGGAGGACGTCATCATATTTAGTTTAGAAAATGAATAAAAATTGCAATTTGAACTTGGCTAGTCAATTCCACATTCCATGTTCATAATATTTATATTATCCACATGTTTCAAAAGATAGTGGCACTCCAAAGTCTTATTAGGCTCATTCCAAATCAGTGAAAGTTATATAAAATAAGTAAATGGATACCAAAACCAGGAAGCAAATATAATTTACTCAACTGATCATGGTTTAATTTCAATAAGGAAAAACTTAAACAGAAAAATTGCTCAAAATTTTGAAACAAACATTTTGGAATCAAATTATTTTTTTGTTTCAATTTTAGCAGATCCTTAATGAGAAAATTTGCTAGATTGTATGTTTTGGCAAGATGTAGTTTTTACTTTTATATTGTCATTTCCAAAATACAAATTCATTGTCTTAGAGTTAAGATTTAGAAAGTTAGAACAGTAAAGGAAAAAAAATGTAAATTGTAAAGTCTGTCAAAATAGCAAAACTTGAATATTCTATTTGAACCCATTATAAATATATGTATGGGATATATGGATATATAGATTGCTATGTATTAGAGATCTGAAGAAAAAATACAGAAAAAACAAACAAAAATTTTAACATGCAATTATGCTGTATTAATGTTAATTAATGTATTATAAATAGTATGTAAAATATAAGCAATGGTGTTATAAGACATATTATTAGACATGTTTCTTTTTCTTCCCAAATATATTCAACCATGTCTGATTTCATATTTCTTCTGATTATGGCTTTTTTATTCTAACATGCATTTAATTTTTAGAACTTAGAAATATATTTCCTTCAAAGAATGTCATACACACAGATCTCATTTATATTTATCTCACTTACCTTATTTTTTTATAAAGAGGTTATATAATGTAGTTTCATGGGAAAACTAATTTTGTTGTCTACAAGTCTTTAGGATTTTTTTGTCTAATCCTATTCACACAATTATTTTGGACAGATAATTGTTCTTTTTTTCTGTCACTTTAATGATTTAAAGATATCCTGAAAAGAAAGGAAAACCAAAAATTTTTAATCTAAAAAAATAAGCACATCAAAATTTTGAAAAAATTAGTTGATTGAGGACTATAATGGACAAATGTATGAAGAAAGCTGACTTACATGATTCTGACAGAAGGTCATATATGTACACCAGGTCAGTATAATGATGAATGTGATGTGAATACCTGTACTAAATAAAACATTTCAAATTATTTTATAACAAAAAAAAAAAATAAATTTATACAAAAATTTAATCAATGCTATTTTTATAGGCATAAATTAAATGCAAAAGAGTAAAGTAGAAAAAAAAGAAATTTAAAAATGTCATTAAATAGAATGTGAAAAGAAAAAAATTTTAGAACCAATTTGACGGTTTTCATTGTCAATCAAAACTCAATGGAATTTTAAAATATTGTTTTTTCACATACAAAAACTAAATTTGGGAAAAAAAAAAGTTATCAATATTAGATTGATACATGATACATGATACATGATACTATTCTATGAACTGATTACACGGAGACCCACCAACTGTTCTTTTGTTAACACAACATAGAAAAATATTTTGTGACAATGACTATCCTTTGGACAAAGTGCAATCTAGCATTTTTTTATTCATTTCACCACAAGCAAGACAATAAAGCTAATAAGATGCAAGGGGTTACTGAGTGTGAGAGAATATAAAAAAAAATTATTGAAGAGAGAGAACAATAAAAGAAGGGAAATTAAGAAGACAGAAGATAATGATTGACATTACATTCAAAGATCAAAGTTGACTGGGAAGCAAGAAACTGGAAAGAGTTCCAACAGTAAGAAATGCAGAAAGAATCTGTTGGCATAGAAATTATGGTTATATCTAACCATTTCAGCTGTATGATGAGATCTTGCTGCCAATGTAGTATTGCACTTAAATCTATATGGTCTAGGTACCATAGAGGAAAGTTCATTAGAACAATTATCATGAAAATATTTATAGAAAAGGCACAGAGATGCTACATTACGATGATGGAAAAGTGACTGAATCCAAGATGCCAGAGCCAATAACATTTCAGATTCTTCTTTAGATTTTATTTAAAATCTAAAGAATTTAAAATTTAAATACATAGCAGAAGCACCAGACCAAATGTGTCAACAATATTCATATTATGAACAAATGGTAGACTTATAAATATGTAAGATATATTCTGGATAGAAAAATTGTCTAGTACAACACAGTGAACCAACTTTCCTAGCAGCAGACCTAGCAACTGATTCAATATAATTACTCCACTTCATGTTGGTGGAAAAAGGGAGACCAAGTAGGCACAATGAGTTGTGGTTCGCTAACTAGAGGCAAACATAGTTCTCTATGATGGCTAAGTTTAACAAATAAAATTAACAATTTAACAATGAAATTAAAATTTAACATTTGTCTCGGTTACCAACAGATTGTAGGTCATTTTTGAGATGGGTTTTTAATTTTACCTTATTAAACTGATCACTTTCTATTAAAACATGAGTAAATAATTGTCATCAGCATAGACACTGAGTTGAAAGTTGATATTCTTTCAGCAATAATTGTTAATACATCAGCAGTTGACCTAGAGAAGCAAAGCCATATTGCCTCTTTGAAAGAAGATCCTGTAGGGTGAGATGCTTAATCAATTCAGAGTTGATTAAAGTCTCTAGTACTTCACCAAAAAGTGGTAGATGGTTAACAGGCTGATAGATGGATCAGATAGTTCGCCCGATTCCTTAAAGACTGGAACTACAAAAGAGGATTTCCAACAAGCAGGAAAGTAAGAAACAACAAAGCACTTATTGTAGATTTAGAGAGAACAGCAGCTAGTTCAGGAGCAAATTTCTTAAGGACTTTTGGTTTGTGGGGATTCAGAGATGATAGCAGAAATGGAGTTATATATGTATTACTCAACAGAGACTCAGTTCTAAGTAGAAAGTCAGGCAGTGATGCCCCAGATGAGCCAAGAGTAGAATTTGAAGAGAATTCATGAGCAAAACATTGTTTTATCAGCAGAAGATGTTAACACTTCAAATTGAATAAAGAGAGGAGAGATAGAAGACTTTAACACAATCTTACAAAGCCGCCAGTAGTCACAAGAACTAAACTTGTTAGAGGTTATACGGTGCTTCATTCTGTCAGCAAAGATTTAGCCTCCTTGAGAACATGTTTAGAATTATTATGAGCTTATGCAAAGAGGCATCTGTTCTGATCAGAACTGTCACGGTCAAGCAGCCTGAAAAAGTGATTCCTGTGGGCTATAGCAGCTGAATAGGCCAGTGTGAATCGTGGTGAAGTTTGTGATTTCATCTGGAATTTACAAGAAGGTACAAAAGCATCAATGCCAGCTTTAACACAATTGGCAACAGGAAGATTAAGAATATCAATCTAAGGGGTATCTTGAAGAAGGACACAAAAAGAATCCCAATCAGTACACTGGTAACAGAAATGAGTCTTGTGAATAGATGACACAAAAAAATATCAGCAAATGATCCAAATTGTCAAAAGGACTAGAGTTGTGATGCTCAACAAGAGCTAGGACAGGAGGTAAGAAACAAATCAAGTAAAGAAGAATGTTGATCAGGTTTATTACGGAAACTAGTAGGGAATTCCACTATTTGACTAAGAGGTTGATCAATGGAAAAATTCAAGACCAACAACATCAGTAACATTAGAATGCTTTTTTTGTCAGAAATTTTGTCTAATATTTAGTCCTAAGAAGGAGATCGATAAAAGAAAAAGAGATTGCTAACAGAGTGCAGCCACTAAGGTCAAAAGAACATGAAAGAAACATATGGGGTCTCAAGCAACAATTCCCTTGCAATTAGAAGATTTTCCCAGATGTAAACACAAAGGTCATGCATCCTAGGTATCCTAGAATCTTTTTGATAAAGAACAGAGTTTTCTTTGGTAGCAATAGAAGGATTTAAATTAGTTTCACAAAGAAGAGAAAAGATCATACACTACAGAAATTGGTACAAATACTATAAATATTGGAGAAAGAAAGGTTGAGGGGTAGATAATTTTTTGTTTACTGGTTTACTCATATTTCTTTTCATTGTATGTCATAGGAAGATTGTTTTAAAAAGAAAAAAACCCAAATAATTATCACTAGTTGCAGCCACTGATCAGTCAGATCACCAAAAAGTTAAACAAACTAATAAGGCCATGGTATGATATTGTTCAGGGTCTATCCCGGTCTGCTCGCCTGGTCAGGATTGATCCTGGTATCAGAGTACAGGCTGCCAGTCCACTCATCAGTCGTTGATGGTCTCAAAGTTGACCTCTTCAACTGTGACCTCTCTTACCCATATTGTGATTTTGATCTTAAGAGGGTCAAGCCGAATTTCCACTGGGGTATCTTAACCACGGAGTTGAGCACATGCATACAAAATGGAAAAATAAAATGGACGACGCCCGAATAAGTCACGATATTCTTTGTTCTTTTTCTTCTTTTCCCAACCCGTTCTAATAACTGGCGACAACAAAAACAACAAGTAGCTTCTTTGAAGAGTGGCCAGACTTGACAACTGGATTTATCTTCAAGTACTATGATTTGTACTTTCCAGTACAACACAAGGATTTCATCAGAGTCTTTCTTCAGCAGATAATTAATATTATTATTCTTGTCATCAGGTTGGAAAGCAGCGTTATATCAGAAATCTCTTAACTCCCAGTCGCAACCTCACTGTGACTGCAACGGCTACTGCAACAGTTTGGCCCCAACTAGCTTTGTCTCACGTGGGCACTTGAATTTATGGGTGTCTTTTTCAACTGGTGTGGTGCGGCGAATAGGTGGGTTTTATGCAAATCTCATGAAATTTAAGCAGTCATTTTCGTTCATTTTCTATTTCACATTTTCAATTTTGGAAGATCCCCTCCTCCTTTGGGAGGAGCCATTATATTATGTCAGCCTTTTTGACATCATCTGCTTTTAATTTTTTCTTTCTCGGGGAAATTTTGGCTGACAAAATTTCCCATTGACACCTTTCAGCAAACAACTTTAACTCTGGCCCCTGACCTGCCAACTGTGTCAAGCTGAATCACATTGTGTAACTTTTTCAACAAAATTCATACATCTGTTCGCATATTCTGGGAAAATAATTCTCTTTCTAAAAAAATTAAAATTGTTTTGTTTTAACCCTTTTCATCCGTACGCCATGTTAAATATTGTCACAATGGAAGAAAGATCCGATAAACCATAAACAGAAAACAAGGTGTAAACCTCTACTTCTGTTCAATAAACATAGAAGGGGCACTGACCAGATGATAAGCAAACCTATCTACTCCTATTATCCTATTCACAGCACAAGAGATTGAGTGCTTTTATCAAGACACCATCTCTAAGAATGTTGCCAAATAATGCTCTTGGCCCCTTCTAGGCCAAGGGGGAATTACTAATTTATTAAAACCTATCTGAAGGTCAACTGAAGAGTTGAAATCAAAAAAATTAGATGAAGTTAAAATTAATAAAAATTTAAAGTTTAAATTTAAATATGCACACACATATATATAATACTGGACATCAGAATAAAGACTGTCACCAATTGAACTCCGTGGTGGAGCACAGATCAACAAATTCTAACACATATATATATAATATAATTAACTCTCAATCTCTAAGGAAATAAAAAAAATTGGATTTACAAGTGAGAAGATTGAATAATACATTTCTAATCCCTTGGTATGTATCAAGTGTCAGAAATATGGGCATCACAATGAGAGCTGCAGAGGACACTTGGTGCGTGGGGAAATGTGGTAAAAAAAGATCCAGATCATATGGAGGAAGAGTGTGTTCATGATATTAAATGCACTAATTGTCAAGAGAGCCTTTTGCAAAATCTTGCTATATATATATATATATATATATATATATATATATATATATATATATATATATATATATAGAAGAGATATATCTTTCTCAGAAGCAAGGATAATAGTGGACTCCTATATAAAAGGCCATACCTATGCCAATGTATTTCAGAAGACAGATCCAATTAATAGCAATAACAACAAAATGGACAAATATAGAGCAGTCGTCAAGCAGTTAGTGCAGCTAGGATCAAATGACTGGCCAAAGTTCTAAGAACTTCTAAAAAAGCTAAAAGCTGCCAAACAGAAATAGTATGAAATGAAAGAGCCCATTTCTAACCCACATATTACAGCCCAAATACAACATATACAAAACACAATCTATATAATAAATACCAATGTCAGTGTGTCACAATTTTTCATTTAAAGGGACCCAACTCTCATTAGCTCATCTCCTTTTATATAATAAATGCTAATGTCTCTGTATCACACTTTTTCAATGAAAGGGACAAAACTTGCTAACTTTCAATAGCTCATGTTAAAGAAATTTTGGATTCTCAAGTTTTCATTACTGTGATCGTTTTTGATGTTTTTTTTTTTTACATGATTTTTGCGAGAAATTATTTTGTATGATAACCATTTTTATAATTTGGAAATAAATTTGGGAATAATCGAAATTAATTGCAAAATGCAGTGAAAGTCATTCATTAAATAAAAATAATAGTTTGTATGGAAAGTAAGGACCTATGCTCATCAAATTGTCTTAAAATTAAGTGGCAGTAAAAGAATTATCATTGAGCTTTTAAAAGATAAACTTAAATATTAATGAAATACTTAAATGCAACAATCAATTTTGAGTTCTTCTGTAGTTTATTGTTACCTATTGCACACGAGAGCAGTATGCCTTGCAAAAAGAAATCTCCGCCAACAGAGGACCATATTGCAATCAAAAGAGGCAGCAGTGAGGAAAAGAAAGTCCCGTGCAATTGAGAATCCAGATCAAACGACAGCCAGGAAAGCTTCCAATGCAGAGAATATGCTAAGACTTAGGGACTCTCAAACTCCTGAACAAGCCAAAGGCCCATTCAAGAGACCCCCTCTGCAAGAGCTAGTTTGAATGCCACCCAATATGGTGGCTTTAAACTGGTCAATATAATAAATGCCAATGTCAGTGTGTCACACTTTTTCAATTAAAGGGACACAGCTCTCAATAGCTCATCTCCTCCTATATAAATAAATGTGTATGTCAATGTGCCACACTTTTTCAACTTTCTTCCTAGAGGCTGTAGCCCAACATATCATACCATTTTGGAATCAAGCTGACTCCGTGAGCAACTTAAAAACATTCTGGGCCAGATCCAGACCCACAATCCTGAAATCTTGGATTCCCAAACTTTCATTACTGTGATTGTTTTTGGTGATTTTTTGCAACAAAGTTTTTTGTATGGCAACAGATTTTAATAGTCACAATGCCATCTGGGAATCCAAGAAAACGAACAAAAAGGGGAAAGTTACAGAAAAATTCATTATGCATAATGAGCTATATCTACTCAACCAGGGAGCAGCAACACACAAAGATCCATTAAGTGGAAGATTCCGCAATTGACCTAGCAATTTACCTAGACTTTACTGGGATTGTTTATGAAGATATATGTGGTAATGGCCATTTCTCCATCATACTTAGAAACAGTGAGGTGATCAATGAGCACCCACCTAGATGGAGGCTAAGCAAGGCTGACTGGGAAAAATTTGGAAATTTATGTCAAATTAACTCAAAATAATATAAAAACATCAGAAAATTTAATGGAAACCTTAATAGCTCTAACAAAAGAATGCATTCCCAAAACTCAAACCAAGCAGAAGAAACAGGCTCTGGTTCACTTCACTATGTAAAGCAGCACCTTGAAAATTTAACAAAGAAACAACTGCCAACCTCTTCAACTATAAACTAAAAGGCTTATAAAGCAATAAAAGAAACTAAAAAGAACTGTTGGCAAAAATATGTTGGCAAACTAAATTTGGTTACAATACCAAAAACCGTTTGGGAAATAAGAAAAATGTCTAGTAAATGTCAGTGTATACCAGTAAAACATCTCTCTATAAATAATAGCACAATAATGGACAAAAAGGCTATAACAAATACATTGGCCAAACTATTGTCAAAAAATTCTTCAAAAAAAATTGTAAACATCAATCCCAAACTATAAAAGTAAAATGCAAAAAATACAAATTAAACTTCAAAACAAGTACCTGGAAGATTACAACAAACCGTTCTCTTTGACCAAACTGGAAGACTCTATTAAAAGTTCACATAATTCAGCCATAGGATTAGATGATTGTTCTTAAAAATCTCCAGAGAGTCATTAAAATTGTTATTAAAAAATATCTGGACAAGGAGCAAGTTCCCTATCACAACATTAACAACTCTCCTACCAATTACTAAACAAGAAAAAGAGAAATCATACCTTGGAAATTATAGACTGATTTCTCTCACAAGATATTTAGCTCTTGGTGAGAATGGTGAATAATCACTTGGTTTGTTACTTGGAGTCCAACAAATTAATGACTGACTTTCAATGTGGCTTTTGCTAATACAGGAGTACAGTGGACCATCTGGTTCACTTGGAAAGCTTTATAAGGGAAGCATTTATGAGAAAAGAGCATGTGGCTACTGTATTCTTTGACTTGGAAAATGCTTACGAAAATGCCTGGAAATATGGGATCATGTGATATCTATATGACCTCTGTCTAAAAGGTAGGCTACCAGAATACATTAAGAACTTTTGAAGTCCACATTGGATATATTCTGCCTGATCTAAAACACTAAAGAGTGTCACAAGGGAGTATATTGTCAGTGATTCTGTTCAGTATTAAAATAAGTAATATTGCAAAAGAACTCTCTCAAAATGGATCTTTGTACGTAGATGACTTTACTGTAAGTTACTGATCCAAAAATATGCATACCATAGAAAGGAATCTGCAGCAATGCATAAAGATGGGCTATAAATAAATTTTAGATTTTTAAAAACCAAAACACAATGTGTGCATTTTTGTAATAAAAAGAAACTGCATAATGATTCAAGATTGCAATTTGAAGAGACGGAAATCCCAATAGTAGATGAGTACAAGTTCTTGAGAATAATTCTCAACAAGAAACTAATGTTCATACTACACCTAAAATATCTGAGAATAAAATGCAGTAAATATTGCAACTTATGGTGGCCAACAAAAATTGGGGAGCAGACCAGCAAATGCTGCTCAAATTATACAGAACATTAATTTGATCCAAATTGGACTATGGAAACTTCATATCTCATGAAGATTTGAGATTGGTGTTTGGAGCATTTAGAACATTTCCTGTAGATAATTTGTATGTAGAAGCAAACAAAACTCCACTAAAACTTAGATGGGACAAACTAAAAATAATGCTAAAAACAAGCCCACCTAATCCTACATACAATCTCACATTCAATCCAAAATACAGAAACCTTTTCCAACAAAATGAGAAAGCCATAAAAACCTTTGGTCTCTAAATGGAACCCATCATTCAAGAAGCAGAAATACCTCTATCTAGAATCCATTATACAATCATACTAAATATACCACCTTGGGGCATAAGAATACCAGAAATCTAAAACTCTACAAACATCATAAAGCAAGCACACATCCACTTATATTCCAAGAGGAATTAGGAAAAATCAATTATACCAGACGCTCATACATCTTCACAGATGGATCAAAATACAAAAATGAAACCGGATATGCAGCAGTGTACAACAAGAAAATAAAAAAGAACATCTGCCAAAAAAACTTCAATATTCAGTGCAAACATTTGTTAGATCTAACACTCAACTTCATCTCTAGAAACAAAACTAAAATATTCTCTGACTCTCTATCAGTTATAACAGCAATAAAAAATTTTAAAAAATTGACAACTCACTGCTGATGAAATTGCTAAACAGACTAGATTCAACAGTAAAGAAATAGTGCTATGCTGGAATTCAAGCCATATAGGAATTAAAGAGAATGATCAGGCAAATTTGGCTACAAAGTTTGTCCGAAATGAACCCTTGATAATAGTTTTAGGATCCTTTATGCAGATCTGGAAAATAATATAGACAGTTTCATTAAACAGAAGTGCTGGACTGACAATGCAGATAAAAAGCTTCATACAATAAAACTGGTCCTGGCTGAATAGAGGTAATGTCTAGAAAAAGAGGAAAGGCTGAAATAATGTTGGCTCAACTGCACATAGGTCACATATAACTCACCCATTCATACTTGCTGAATAATGAAGATCAACCAAAATGTACAACATGCCAAATCACACTCATGGTGATGCGCAGTTAACAATGTACTTACTTGGTGGTCTGTAAGACATAAATACTACAAGGAAACCAACGAGAAAACTATTTGAAAATACTGAAACTGTCACCATAGTGTGCTACCATAAAGAAATAGGTTTATACCAAAACATAACACCTATAACAGATCATGTACAAACCATATATCTATAAAAAAAATATTTGTCCTGAAAGTATAAAATTATGTACAAAATATCTGTAGTTGAAGGCTTACACTTGCATTCTAAATATATTTAGTTGAAGCCATAAGATTGTGGTCAAAATATTTAAATTTTCGGCATTAAATAACCCACTAAAAATCTACCAAGTAAAAAACACATATGTACAAAATATATATTTTATGTTGGATGAAACTGTTTGTTGTAAAATATATTTAGTTATCAATATCATTTAAATGTGAAACTAATCAATAAATATAATAAATAATCAACCCAAAAAAATCTACCAAAAACTGGTTGTAAAATTATCATCAAATATCTGTTTAAATGAGAACATAATTTTATTATTGTTTTTATTATTGTTGCTAAAAATGATTGAAAGATAAATAATAGGGGAAGAAATCTAGTATATTGAACCAATAGTAAAGAGTAAACAAAATAAAATTACAACTCAAAATACTTTTCCTACAGATTTGAAAATGCGTCCTCATCCATAAAAAAAATGTTACGTTAAAATATAAAATAATCAATGTATACCACAACTCATAAAAAAAAATCTATGTATTTTAATGAATACATAGATAATAAATGCCTAAGAAAAAATAATTTAATAAAAAAACTAAAATATAATAAACAATGAAAAACATAATAAATAAAAAAAAAAATAACTATCACTTCTCTTTTTTTAAAAACCACTTAGATTTCTTGGAGCATTGAAAAAACATCCAGCATTCAAAAATTTGGGTTAACATTTCACAGTTTCATAAACCAAAAGTTTTTTTAGCCTTGATAAATGTCCTGTGCATTTAAGATTACCATGAATTGAAGAGGTAGTTATACTTTGTAGACAAATCTCTATCAGAATTAGGCAGTGTTATTTTGCAGCCAATTCATATATCATCTGCTCTTGGCTGATGCTCTAATTAATTCATAAATATAGCTTACCTATTTTTTCAAATGCATTCCATAATTTATCAATTTAAGCATAAGTGCAAAGCTGACTGCAAAGGTAGGACCTCTCAGCTACTAAGGAATAGAATTGCTCAACATGTTCTTGCATGCATTACAAAAGGTCAACTGAAAAATTTGTGTAACTGTTCCATTACATTTGGATAAGCAATCTCAGAATATTTCATTAAAAATTGCCAGTGCATATTGTCTTTCCATGAGGATCAGTTCTCAGTGTTTGGATCACATCCTGACTATCCCTTGAAATTTCTTGAGACAATTTATATCCAATTGAGACAACCTACAGTGCGATCTCTGTATACATGTGCCAATATATTACTGATACTCATGTATTTTTTTATCATTATTTACCCCCTCTTTCTTTTAGTTGATGTGCACAGTATTTTAATTACTTGATTGATCTCTGACAAATGAAGAACAAAAAAGTCAACCAGTTCAAATTTTTTTGTTTTTTTCTGTATTGCCATTTATTGACTAGTTTCTTTATTTTTAATGTCTGCCTTTATAGCATCAATAAAAATGCTATCTTTTGTGTCTGCAGAGAAGATTAGCATATATTTTGAGCGACTCAGTATATGTAACCAGTTATTTTCTGTCTAATCTTGAAAGAAAAGATACAACAACGTAGAAGTTAATCATTTATTGTCTAAAAACAGTACTAAAATAAAGCCAAAAAAGAATTTCTTTAAACTGATGTTTCATTTTATTGCTACAAATTGTGTTGATGGTATGTACTTGCCTTTACTCACAAAATATAAAATTGACAATGAGTATTCTGAAGAATTATTTTTGTTTTTAGTTAGTCTACAGTCAGGAACAAATTTTTTTCCAAGTAGACTTTTAAATTAATTTTAGTTTTGCATGTTGCAGATGATCTTTCGAATCTCATTGGAACCTTTTGATGTGGTTCTTTACCTGAAAGCCAGCCAGCTTGCACGATCTGGACAATCAGTGGATACAAAATTCAATTCAAATAAAGATAAACAGGAACTTTTGATAAATGATCTGCCAGTTGTTGGTTATGAACCTGACCAGCTTTTTCTGAGAGATCTAAAGGTAAATTTAAGACTGTATTATATTTTCTGCTGATAGTAAAGTTGTGCTGTGATTGTCTTACTTTATTCTAAGAGCTTGTTATAGATGAAACTTTTCATATTGTGGAATGTTTAAATGTTCACCTAAGTTCCTGAAGATTCTTTCAACAAGAAATAAAAGATATTTCATGGTGAACTTGTTATTGTGAAGATTGATGATTCTTTTTGACAAATTTACATTTGAGCAGGTTTTTGTTCAGCAGATTTACTGAACATGATTTTATTATATCTTGAAAATGCAGCATTACTTTCCAAGCAATGTGATTTTTTGGGGCACCTTATTGTGGAACATGGTTATCAAGCTAGTCTGATAATCTTTGTAGCCTTGTATCAGGCTAAGCTAAGTATAGTAAACACTGATATATTATTTTGTTGTTGCATTAGTTTATTCATAAACATTTATTAAATGAAATTATTAACTGTAATATGTATACTTATTCAAAATTTAAATATTTACCTCTACATATATTTTAGACTTAGAAAAAAACTAGAGATGGAAAAAAAACAGATACTTACTATATATTATTTTACTGGGTTCAGTTCTCACATATATTTTAATCTCTGTATTTAATGACTTATTCTTCTATACATATATAACTTTCTTTTATTTTCAGAATGCATTCAGTGATATTGCATTATTTTTCAATGATTGCTATGGTAGCAATGTGATTGGCATAGTTTGGAAACCCAACATTTTTAATTCAAAACCATTTAAGGTAAGAGTGAGAAAATTCTTTTTTGCAAAAAGTGTTTGAATGATCATGACATCTTACCAGATAGGGTGACAGATAAATAGGTAAAAATAAATTAAAAAAGCCTTTTTTAAAAATATATTTTCTTTCTATTTCAGGTATCAGAATGTAACATGCACATAGTGCTGAGTGACAATGAATGCACCAAGCAAATTCAGACTGTCCCTAACATTGAAGCAATCATTGAAGACATTAAAATTATGGGAAAAGGAATCCTTCATGACATTAAAATAAAGACACATTCGTTGCTTACATGATCAGACTAATGAAGCAAATATCATGACTTAGAAAGTAACATACTAAGAATAGACCTGCAAACTTTACAGGTCTAGTATTTGTAAAATACACATTTTCCAAAGATATTTTATAAAATTTGAAGCTTTGAAATATACATTCAAAAAAGAGAAACTACTGGAATTAGACAACCATCAGGCTCACTTTTTATTTGTACAATAAATTGTTTAAAATGGTCAATTGTTACTTGATTTTTTTTCCTCAGTTTAACTTCATATAGTACAAGGTTAACAGTGTTGAAATTACAGGTAGGAAGGCTATATTGCATCAATCTTCCAAATGGAGAGGTCCTGCTTGCCTTGAAAATCAGCAATCATAATCCAGCTTTTTTTTTTTTTTAAGAAAGAATTATTGTTCACGATGAATAAATTTTTCATTAGTTTTATAGGGTTTTTAGTGTTAAAATTTTGTTTTTTATATTCTAAAAGCTTTATTTATTATTTTTCTCTTCTCAGGTGTGAGTATTACACTTATATCCTTACATATATAAGAAGGTAGCATTATTACCTTAGATATTAATCTTATCTAAAGAAACATATTTGAAATATTAGCTCTTTCCTTTTGTTATCCCTGTTTGCAAAGGCCAATGTATCCCATTTGGTTCCCAAAAGGCTTCCCATCTCTTTGGTAAGAGTAAAACCATTCTTGATTGCAAACTGTACAAAGACTTACAGTTTCTATGTCAATATTTTCAGGTAAAATTCCATTTTTCTCCAGAATGATGTGATTTGCCTTAAAGAGGTCTAACCCAACTTTTCCAGAATTTTTTAGTGGAATTAAGCAGCTAGGATATGATTTTTCAAACATGGCACCAACCTCTGGACAAACAGGAAAACAACAGCCTTCTACTCCAGGCCCAATAGCTACTCTGATATCCTTCGGATTTGAACCATGGTGAATCATTTTTTGCACAACTTCTTTAGCAACTTGCAACATTGTCCCTTTCCATCCACTGTGAGCAGCTGCACAAATCTTCTTGATAGGATCTGCAAATAGTAACATGAGACAGTCTGCTCCAGGAACAGCAAGAGTGATGTTACTTTCAGAAGTTATCTGGGCATCATAGCTTTCTGGTTGAATCGTGCCTATTTCCCAGACTGCATTTCCATGTTCAACTTTGGCAACCTAAAGAAAAACAAGAAATAACTAAAGTATTGTCTTTCATTCTTTAAGGTACATCTTTATAACTCTTTATCACTTCCTAGCTGTATAACTCAAATCTTTGGTGATCAGTATTCCATTCATAATATCAACACATTTGATATGATGTAATATAGTTTGTATAGGTTAGCTGATATAAGTTGTTTAGTTATTTATTGCTTTTTTTCCTTCTTTTACAAGTTTCATAACTAGAATTAGCATTTTAGTCTGTACAATTCAAAAGAATATATATGTAATTGAGATACAACTATTCAGAACTATTATATATTTGATGATAAACTTAGAAACTTTCTTTAAAAATCTTTAACACAATATTGAACACAAAAGAAACTAGTAGGTTATAAAATAATCATAATTTAATGAATTTTTAAAACGAATTTGGATAATTTCAGTCTTAATAACATGTTTAATATTGGACATATTTTTAACTAGTGTACCCATGCCATCAAAAATGATGGCAATTGTTAGAAAGTTTTAATAGTGAGCTACAATAAAACAAGTCTTGAAACAATCTATTGAGATTCACGAAAGTATTGAGAAGTAAAATTTAAAAAAAACACTTAAAAAAAAGAAGTAAAACCACTTAATTTGCTCCCTTTATATTTTTAGACATTCAATGGTATCTATGATCTATTGATTATGCCAGGTATTATATAAATCATTTGCTCAATATCTTTCCATGTTAAAACTTTTACGTGTTTAATATAACTGAAATAAAAATATCTCTCAGAAGAAAAAGATTAGCAAGTGAACAACAAAGCCTATTTCATGGAAGCAAGACAATCACTCAATAGACAAAGTTATTGGAGTGCCTCACATGAAACAAATCTGTAATCTAAGAAAATGTAGGAATAAAGGAACTGATTAATTAAACGGTTCCTTTTGCTTGGTGAATAATTTCAGTCTAAATACAGAAAAATATTTTGGTATAGATTATTAAAATAAATAAAGGAAATAATCACTCATAAATTTACTAACTTAATTTATCTCCCTTCCCACTATAGATGGGACAGGAAATATATAAATAAATACACATTGATAATTATTATATAGTTTGATGATTATTATTACTATAATTTTTTATATAAACAAAGAAAGAACTTTTAGCTTGTAACAAAAAATTCTTCACTTAGAATATCATATCAAGTCAGAAATTGGACATTTTAAATAGTAATGGTGTATATTTGGTGTGCAAAAGTTTCTGTAACTTTTTATTAAAGTTACTTAACTAATATGTGTTATAGAAGTTTTCAAATTTAATTTGATAAAAAAATCTCTGATTTTGATACAATAAAGAAATTTTCAACATTGAAAATATGTTTAAATTTTTAACTAGATATGGAATGATGCATTGATTGAAACAAATGATAATCCAGTGGTGATGATAGCCCAAGCAGAACAATGTCCTAGCCAAACTCCATTATGGATTTGGAGATTGGTAAATCAATATATGGACATGCACTGTTTTTTCTTCCACTGCAGTGTTCAGTAACAATTACACTCTGCTGTTACAGTTTCACCAGGTTTTAGTAATTCATAATATTACAATTACTGAATGATTGACACTAATTTTTTTCAGACAACTCCAATGTGGATTTTGTGAGGTCATCATACAAAAAAGTTTGCAAGTCATCACTTTCAAATTCTCATAGTCTCTTATGTTGCATGTCCTCCAGATCAAATTCACCTTAAGCTTTGCAAACCATTCATGATATGACTAAACCATCTTCATAGGCTTCATCTCTGCTTTTACTGCTGTCTTTGCTGGACTTTAAAAGGAACAACATACAGTGATACATATTTCTTGTCTGTCACCATCTTATTTTCAACACTGGATTAATGAACACAATACAAAACACTTGAAACTAGTTTTCAACTGTATGTCTAATCTGTACTTTGTAAAGAGATTAGTGAATCTTTGCACATGCCTAATCATTTTTTATCATTGCAGTTGTTAATAATTCAGTTTTGGAGAGGTTTCTTACAAATCAAATGCCTTCTCTTATTTCTTTCATTTTTTTTTTTTTATCAGAATTTGCAGTCTTATCTGAAATCTTACCTGAAGTTTTTCTGGTTGAAATCCTCCTGCTTTGGCCAGTCTACGAATGTTCTCAACAATAACAACTTTGGGATCTCTTTTTGCAGAAGTATAATAAAGATTCAAAGATTTTAAATTCTGGATGCTGGATACGCCACCAAGTCGTGTAGAGAAACCATGATAAAAAATGTCTTGAGGAATAATATTTGACCTTAAGATCTTAACTGGTTCTTCTGCATTTATGTTCATCAACATCTTATGACAGTCATCTTGAATTGAATTAAATTCTACAACTGGTTCATTCAATGGTTCCTTGTCCAAACTCTCAAACCTTATTCTATAAGCAGATGCTGTTAAAAGAATTGAAGCCAATGCTTTCCAATTTGGGATAGAAATGGTCAGCGATAAAATCAGGATGTCATTAAAATTCATGTTATCTATGTAACTTTTTGCCAAGAATAATAATTTGGAGTTAGACTCAGCTTGAACTATATGTTCACTGTATGTCATGCTTTTCAAATCTTTTGATAGCTGTTGGTAATTTTCATGGGATTCTTCCAAGTTTACCAAATAACAAACATAAAGTTTGTATTTATCTGAGAGAGTTGAACATAAAGGAAGTAATTTTGAGGTTTGTGTTGTTTTTCCAACCATTTGGCTGAAATCAATCAGAACAACCAGATTTTCTCGCATGCTGTTGCTAATTCACTCTGAAATTAGAAAAGAAAAAGATATTTAGTGGGCTTAGATTAATCTAGCACATTTCCAAACAAACAGGGACAATAAGATTGTGTTGCATCAAGATTCCAAGTAGGGAAATCCTCCCTGCTATAAAATGATATCAGACCTTGAAAAGGAAAAAAAAATTGAATAAAGTCAAGACTTTATTTAAAAAGAAAAAATAAATAAAATAAACATTTTTTTTTTATTTGAGATGTAGAAGGTTGGAAAATGTTTTATGATGAAAAATACACAATGTCTGATTTAAATCAATCTTTTCATAATAAAATTAGTATTAGTCAACCACTGTTAGTAAAATTTTCTATGTGTGTATATATATATATATATATATATATATATATATAAAGGGGAAACAAATATTCATATGCATACAAATTTTTAATTTATTGTATCTCCAACTAATGAATAAACATACTTTTCCTATGATTAACTGTACACAGATGCATAATAACTAAATATGCATAAAAAACAGAAAATATTTTAATTTAATAGAAATATATCCCATTTATCCATTTTAATGGGTGAAAAAAAGTGTTTGTACAATACAAAAAAGAATACATAATCTTCATTTAATACTTTGCAGAATAGCCATTATTCACTTCTACAACAACTAACCTCTTCTTGTGACTTCTCTGGACATACAATTTCATCGCAGAGTTCAAAGCTTGCAGTAACAGAACTAACGTTGCCTTTCTGAACTTTTGTAAAGCAACTGTTGCTATGTTAACCTTGAATTCCTTCACTTTTGAAACGCATATCTCCTTCATATTTATCATAAGATCGATGGTTTGTTTCATAATGTCTTTTCACATTATATTTTTTTGGCAGTGGTTGCAAATCAAACAGTTTATCTTTCCATTAACAGCAGTACAAAACTACTGTAATTCCCACTTTTCTTGAAACATACATCCCTCTTCAGATAATTTCCTCTTTTTATGAGATGGAGTAGAATTCAAAATTTTTAAGGCAAAATATTAGAAAATTACAAATGTTTTCACTTTGCCTTTGTTCTTATTTAGTTGTCAAGGATGATCACATGATTAACTGGAAGTTAAAAAATGTTGCTGACATTTAAAAACAAAAAAAACATTGAGATAGAATAAACAATCTAATCATACCAATTGAAAAAAATCTCACTGTTTTTAATAATTTGCATTACAAACATAGACAAAATTCTCAATGTACCACAGCTATAGAAACCTTTGTGAGGGCTGCCAGTTTGACATACTGTAGGCCATTGTTCACAGCAATAACTTAGCAGTACTATTATTATTGCTGTGTTGTTTTCACTGCTACTGTTGGTGATTTTCTTGCGGATGTGTTCCACTTACTTGGGTTTGTATTTAGTGCAGGTGTTATTTGGTGTCTTCCAACTTTCCTAGCTGTGATGGTATCAGTTCCTTTTGGGATGCAAGAACTAAAACAATAGAAGGTTATTACCATCATTTCTTGCAGGTCGATTGAGGCCTGTTCAGTTATTCGGACTGTCTTCATCATTCTATCAAGTAATTCTGGCTTGGTTCTCATGCAGAGAATTGTGCTTTTATTTCATAATGTTAGGCATATAATGTTGTAGCTGATAATTTTGCTACTACTTATGGTGGCAGTGCTGTTAATATTGTAAAAACTTTGTAGTAGATGTCATTAAACTAGGTACCAGCAAACAAAATGATTTTTTTTTTTTTTAAATGAAAGCAAAAATTTGCTAAAAATCAGGAAATTATCCAATTCAAACTGTTTTTCTGTATGAATGAATTGTATACTGAATAAATTTTGTTTTATTAGAAAACTTGGTGGAAATATTTTTGTGGGGTCTCTTTTACACCCACTTTTGTGAGATCTTTTGTGTAATTTGAGGGGGTGTTCGTCAAATTCAAATGATTTTTTTTGTTTGTTTTTACAGTTTTAAGGAAAAATCCCAGTTGTTATTTCAGTAAAAAAAAAAATGCAACATCAAGTGTGAACATACGGAAAATTTGTCCCAAATCTTACTAAAAATAATTCAACAAAACTCAAAAAATAATTTTTTCTAGCAGTTTGTGCTTGCATAATTTAAAATGTTATTAAATTGTCTTTTTCATTTTAGTAACTGTTAGATTATTTTTGGTATGGATGTTCAAAAAGGAAATAATTCTGAATTACCACCTTTGACACTATTTACTTTATTTTATTCCGGACTATTGTCCTCATCTTTGTCATATATTCATCACAACGTTTGACGTTATGCGCTCCGGCTTTCTTCAGGTGGTTGGAATGTCGAACTGAACTCTTTATTTTGCTCACTGGGGTAAATTGTTCTAGTTACACGTGCTATGTCTAATGGATGTCAGTTATCAGTTATAAAGGGTTCAGTTTGATATTCAACCACCTGAAGAAGGCCAGAGTGTAAACAACCAAAAAGTTATAAAATCATGGCGACAAAGATGAGGACAATAATCAAATAATGTAAAGTTTACAACATAATACCTCATCTCAGAAATATAGACATGTGGCGTGCTAATGAGATTTGGTATAAAAGTGTTAAAAAGGCTTTGGTGAAGGTTGCATTTCTGATTAGCACTTCACATTTAAATTTTACAAAGAAAAAAAAAAAAGGAATAACGAGATTATTCAGTAATCAACAATAACATGTATTGAAAAATAAGCAAGTACAACAATTGTGTTTGGTGAAACAAAGTTAAGAAAGAGTAGTTCCCCTTGTACTGATGTGAGATTGTAAATATGTGTTAAAAGAACTTTCTTGTTTAAAATGTTCAGAGTTCAGCAATATGTGATAACTGAGTTTAAGTATGAGAAAGTTGTACAAAAGAATGATAGGATTCTGAGTTGGTTACTTGGCTTTTTGGACAGACAGTTCACAGCGTAGTGCAATTGTAATTTTGTGTCTGTGTGTGTGAGTAGAAGAATGAGACTTCACGTATGTGGTTGAGCTCTGGAGATTTACTGTTCTACTACCGTTCTTTTCTTTGATTTTCGTGTTATTTATACTTTCTGAATAGGCTCCAGGAACGAGAGCGGGAAAAATATTGAAAGGAGTGTTATATTATATTAATATTGATCAAAAATCAACCAATCACTGATTTTTTTCTAAACCAGGTTTGGCAAAGTAAACATCAGAAAATTTGATGTGGCTCATGCGATGCATAAATTGTCCTATAGAAAATAGTGCTTATTTTCTATCCAATAGCTATTGAGTATTTTGTGGGCGTGGTGTATGTAAACAACCGCTACAGACAGATACCACCTTGGACTGTTTTAAATTCAAAATAATTAAAAAAGAATATTGGGTGCAATTAGATATTTTATGAAATCAAATCATAAAATAAAACTAAAAGCAATAAACTCAAAAATATCATTTAACTAAAAAAATAAAATTATTAATTATATTAAGTTTAATAAAAAGCGTATAGAATAAAAAAAATTATATTCTTAATAACTATTGGTTGGTTATATAATATAAGGTTCAAGATAATTTATTTTTTTAAACGTAAATACCAATTTCTTGATAATTGCAATGCTTGTGTTCTGTATTTAATTTTTATTTTTTCGCAAGGGTGATTTTTTGGGGTTTTTTTTAATCGTACGTAATAAACGTTATTTTCGTTAGTTTTAAAAAGTAAACATTATTTTTACAAAATCCAATTAATTAATCCTTAAATTTATTAAATGAAACATATCTCTTGGATTTTTAAGAGATTTCATTGTTTGTTTTCGTTTTTCGTCTAATGATGGTTCGACGAGTGAAAACGTGTTATTTTTTTGAATCTTCTTATGACAATATTGAAAAGGCATTTTTCTACATAATCATACACACTTTTAATTTTATTTTTCATAGCCAAGTAAGTACAGAAGTTTAGAAATTCAATGCAACTGGTATCAGACTTTCATGAAATTTTTGTGTTTCTCCCAATAAAATGTAAAAAAAAAAAAATGTATTTACCCGCTGCCCCACGCGCGCAGCAAGATGTGGTAAAAGGCCGAGTTTTAAAGTGGGGTATCCGAGCCCGTAGGCTCGGGCAAAAATTCCTTATAGACCACGTAAAAAGAGTCCGTTTCCCGAGACGAGACTCCGCCCTTCGGCAGATTCCCGTCTGGAGGGATAGTATTTATCAATCCACCCACGTCTGGAGGGATACCCTGTGCCAGGTAAGTAAACAACATTTATATACAAAATCAAATCACGTGATGTTTTTATATTGTATCATGTTTCTTCCGGGCTTCCATGCATTTGAGGCGTTTTTTTATGGACACAAAAGGCAAGGAACAGTAAAATTTTTCTAACTAGAGGCTCGTTGATTGTAAAAAGCTTGTGCAATTTATAATCTGTACAGATACATCTACTTAATAAAACCTTTAAGTAAAGGATTCGCCATTTCCACTAATTTTACATTACAATATTTAACAACTTTTTAGTAAAAATAATAAAATATTTTAAAAAATAACAATTCTTTTAAAAATTCATTTTTCTTCGAAAAAGTTTTTTCATTTTTTGCCTTAAGGCAATATTATGTATAAAAGCATTTGAAATTAAATAATATCGTTGTTTTACTGAGTTTTGTATGCTGTACAATTCAGAGCTGATTTTTAGGTAGATGAGGTCCGATTTTAAAAAAACATGATTTCCCTCAAAGCCTTGTGCTTTTAACAAAAATGACTTGCGTGCTACAACATTGAATTGCTAGTTTTCATAAAATTATTTATAAATAATAAATTAGTTATAATTTTTAAATTATATATAAAAAAATATTTTCATCATGGCTTTAAAAAAAATAACATTTATAATAATTTCCATCATTCCTGAACAGTTTTTGAAAGTTTCATTAAATCTGACAATTATTTCTATTTTTACAAGATTTTCAAAATTAATGTCTGTCATTAAAAAATGCACAAAAATTTGCTAGTTATTTAGTACTTCCGCCGACGAAGAGAAACAAAGGTTTTTTTTTTAATCAAAAGTTAGAATGTTCTAAAAAGACGGAAAAATTTTTTTTAAATAATTTAAAATTACCTTGTTCTTTCCTTTTAATAGTAACATAAACATTTTTACGATAAAATTTTGCTTTCGTCAAGGCCGTTCATGCTATGCTCATTTTCCAGCGATCTCTTGGAGATGTTTTTAAAAATGCCAAAAAATTTTATTTATATATGCGGAAAATATTTTTTCATTTAATTAGGATTAGCTTATCTTTTAAATAAAAATGAAATTTAAGTTCAAAGAAAGCGTTTAAATTATTTAAAATACGTTTGCGTGAGGGGGAAGGGCAGGAAGTCCATAGCGGTACCTAAAATTAAAAATAATAATTAATTTCCAAATGTTAGAATTAAACAACACTTTCAAACAGAGTTTTTCAGATGAGTATAATTCAGTTTGAACAGTTAACTTAACTCTGAGGATGTTTTATGAGAGGGTGCTGAAAAGTTCTCGGTTCGATCAACAAAAATATTTTTTTAAATCTGATGTTTATGTTTTTAGTTTGAGTCATTTGGCTATATTTTGGGAAGTGTGGGAATAAAATAAAAATACAAAATTAAATAAAAGTACAAAAATAAAATAAACATTAAAATCTCCCAAGACTCCTCTGACAGGAAAGACAAATTACGCATGTGCAAAAATAAAAAAATAAAAAGAGCAGACGCTTAAAAATAGCAGACGCTTAAAAGAGGAGAAAGAACTCTGTTGGACCTTTGACTGGTGAATACGTGCCAACTGTTTTGGGAGGAAATTCCCCAACAAGAGGTCGTTGGAATCCAAAAGAAAGAAATAAAATCAGTCCTAAACAGTCCCTCCATTGTCTCCGTATCCTTCCGTCTTTTCTCTGTCTATTTATTTCAGCAACGGAGGAAATTCAACAAGTTTTAGGTGAAATAATCAATTCAGCACTAATAGCCGTAACATCTATAGAAGTGAATAGGGTGGGGAACTTGATACCTCTTCACTTCATAAATGTTTTTTGTTTGAATGAGCTTTCCAAGAGAAAAGAAACCTGTTTATTTATTTATTTAATTATTTATTTTTTTTAATGCGTCAATAAAACTTTCAAAGAGGTGTTATTGTTAAAATATTAATTAAAATTCCAAAATTTGATAAATTACCATTTTAGAAGTATAAACGTTTTAACACAACAGTAAAAATTGCTAAGAAAATGCATCAAAAACGCTTGAAGTTAGATTTTCACTTCCTTTCCAAATTTCATTAAATTGAAACGCCAAAGAATTGAAAACTTTTAAAGAAACAAACACTCAAAAATCATAAAGTGAATATATAATTTTGATTTTTTTTTTTAAATCAGTTTTTACTTTTTATCATTTCCTTGATAAAATCTTAAAAATGTACTTACCTCGAATTTTTCAGCACTATTTCCAACGTTTTTAAATTTTATGGGACAAAAAATATTTGTAATAATAAAATAGCCGCAGCTATTATTGGACAAAAGGCTGACTGTAGAAATTGTACAAACTGCTTGTTAACGGGGAAAACCCAAAATTGAATCAAGAGAACGTAAATATTTTTTTTTTTTACTTTTTATCTCTTACAAAGTAGATTTTGAGAAAACAAGTTTCCTGTCATTTGTAGCTCCTAAAAATTTTCTCTTTTTGCTATCTCTCATAAACCTTATTCCGCCATCCCTTTACTCAAGCTCTCTAGGTAGGTTATGCGTTGTTTTTCCTGTCTCTTTCTTACTTTCAATCTGTCCTTTGTGTATCAAATTTTCCAATCCTTTTTTCGTCATTATGTTATCCAGAGACTTCAACTGTCTTTTCCTAATGTTAAGTATAACACTTAAGTGTCCTTTTTTTTCCATTTTCTCTAAAATTTCATCGTTGCTCGCATGTTCGATCCATAGTATCTTCATTCTGTAGAATAGCATTTCTGTTACCTCATGTCTTTTCTTCATCTGTGATGAGATTGTGCACTACATAACAATTCAGTACTCTTGTTCTTTGTTTCTAACGAATTTTTTCTGTTTTTTTAATACGTTGCTTAGCGTTTGGAAGACATCTTCCGCTATCCCAATCCGTCTTGGAATTTCAGTTAGGACCAGCACATCTTACCCCCGACCCACTTCACTTTTTGTACTTTTTACTCTTTTTTTTTTTCCATCCTAAGCCTAAGTTATATTGTCAATCATCAACTATAATAATCGACAGGGCCAATGCTTACTACCCCGAACGTCTCAACTGCGTAGGGCCCCCATGCCTACTCGGGTGGGGTTGCGGAGTCAAAGTGCTAATTTCAGTAGCGCTTATTTTTTAAAATTGTAATTTTCTTTCTGGACAATTCTTTTAAATCAATTAAGAGGGTAATATATCTCGGTAAATCATTTTTTTTTCTGAGATCATCCATTAAGGAGGATCTCTGATTTTTTAGTAATAGTAATAACCAGAAATCCACGGCTAGTAATAAAAATAAAACTTAGTCCCTATTTTTTACATTTCTAGAAAAATAAAATCGACAAATGAACACTTAAAAAATAAAAACAAATGATCACTTAAAAATTAAAAACAAATGAAAAATTTTCCTGAAATATTGTTTTTAAAACAAAGTTAAGACAATCTCGTTTGTGTTGTGTTGGATTTGGAATCTTTGTAAAACGTTGTTCTTTTTTTTTTTTTTTTTTTCAGCGAAGATGCGTCGACGATTAATTTTTATGGGAATGTAAAAATTTATTTTAAACATTTTTTTTTCAAGTAAAATGTATTACAAAAAAACATTTTCTTAGATTTTTTAAAAATAAAAATTCTATTCATTATTTATAAAAGTAAATAATGAATATGTACTGAAATTTTCCTTTAAATTGGATAATTCCCTGATTTTTGGTAATTTGCAAAAGGCACTGACTCCCCGACCCAGTTTTCCTTTTAGGGTTTGTAGCACCAGGTTGGGAAACTTTTAAATCAACATGTAATTGTATCAAAGTTTCAGGGGTGGGGCGAGACCCGAGTGCTAGCCCTGATTTCAGTGTCGTACTTTCTGTCCTCTGCTAAGATACTTCCCAGATATTTAAATTGTTGTACTCGTTTGATTTCGGTATCTCCAATGTGTAATTTGCATGTTGGACTCTTCCCTTTGCTGACAATCATACATTATATCTTCTTGCATTTAATGTTTAGTCTTTTCTTCTTGCTTTCCTTCACTGCCTTCTGTAGGAGTAATTGTACTTTCCTTTCTTTGTATGCTATCTGTGTCATCTGCATATCTTATGTTGTTAAGATTGTGCGCCAATAATGAATCATGGTATGGCTTCTAATTCTCTCAGAATTGCCTCACTATATAGGTTGAATAAATCCGATGAAAAGACACATCCTTGTCTTACACTAATTTGTATATTTAGTGAACATATTTTCTATCAGTATTTAGGCGGTTTGTTACCAGTATAGGTTCTGGATTATTCAATATCCTTCCCAAATTTGTCAAGGTTACCTCGCAGCAATTTTTTGTGACGTACTTTAACAAATGCTTTTGCATGATCTATAAAACACAGGTACACATGCTTCTGTATTTATATTGCTCTTTCTTATATCATTTCGAGCATAAATATTGCATTCCTTGTTCTAGTGTCTTTAACAAATCAGCACTGTTTTTGTCCTATTTCCAGTCTAATTCTGTTGCGTGTTATATTCATCAGAACTCGTTTTGTTATATGGCTCATTAGGCTGATTGTCCGATGGAGTTCAAATTTGTTTGCACCTGGCTTCTTAGGTGTTGCTATGAAACTGGATCTACTTAGGTCTTCCGGTATATCATCACTGTTGTATATTTCATTTATTATGTCTATAATCTTGTCAATGCCAAAATAATCCAGGGCTGTCAGCATCTCTATTACGATTCCGTCTGGCCCTGCTGCTTTGTTTCTCTTCAATTTGGTCAGTTCTTTCGTTCTCTAATATCAGTGTCCTCTTTTTGGATGTTATGCATCTGCACGTTTTTGTTAAGATATTCTTTCTTTTTCCTTCAGATGTTTTTAATTTCTTTGTTTAGAGTCCTATATCCTACGCCGTACCTTGGCATTGTTTTTTCTTTTCTTTTTTTTTCTTTTTTTGTCTCATTTTCATCATGCCAAGAATTTCATCTGTCATTCATTCTTTTTTCTTTGTTTATTCTTCTTTTATGGTCTGATGTTACTAAAGCTTTTCTTAATATGTCCCACTTTAAGTTTCCATTCTCATTTTACCTATTTTATATGCTTTTAACACTGTCCATATATTTCTCCTTCATATTTGGATCATTCAGGATTCTGTTCTGTCACAATTTGGTGCTGTCTGACCCTCTTCAATTTTCGTAGTTTCCCCCCAAAGTTTACATCTCACTGGAAGGTGGTCGCTCCCATGGCCGGTACTTGAGTATGTTTTCCAGTATAAAACTTCATTCCTGAATCGCTTATTGATAGTTATATAATATATTTTCGTTTCTCCTTCTGGGCTGTCCATATACTTCTTGAAACGAGGTATTGGCTACCACTTGATCATTTGCCGTGCACCATTAGACTCATTTTTCTCCGCGTTCATTATGAATTCCTAGTCTGAATTTGCCAACTATTTCACGATCTCTCTCCTTGTCTACTTTGGAATTCAGGTGTGTCATGACGATTGTAATTTTTTTCGATTTGCATTGAGCCTTGGACTTGTCTAAAAGTAAAACTTTTCAATTTCCTCTTCTGTACTGTGTGCTGTCGGTGTATGTACAACTGTGCCATCACAGATGAAAGGCTTTCTTTTCATTTGAACAACAAAGATTCTTTCAGATAGTTGACAGTATCCCAGAACGCATTTCTTCATGTTTTGGTTTACTATTAGTCCTACTCATCTTTCATTTTTCTCTCCACCTGCATATATAACCCTGCGTTTGCCATTGTTCCTTACTTAAAAATGAAATCACAGAACTTAAAATTAAATAGATGGTTTTACCACTTTCTTAATTTTTATGGTGTCAGCGTAAAAGCCTTTTGTTAAAATGGTTTTCTTTGTCTATAAAATGATACTTATTATTGATTGTATTATTATAAAATAATACTATTATTTTATAGGCAAAGAATAATAGTAAATGAAGTATCAGCAATATCATGTACCCATTTAACACGACAGTCTAGTTCCAAATATAATAAATCAACTCTAAATAATATAATTCCAATTATAACAAATCGATTCTAATTAATGCCATTTTTAAACATTGGAAACAATGATATGATCAAGCCGAGCCGACTGGTTAAAATGTAATATAATGTGCACAGGTCTCAGAAGCTGCCCCCTGCCCCTTAGCAATACCCGTCCTTTGAGAGTGGACTAAGGTCATTATCTGGCATCCCCAAAAGTGAAAGTGCATAAGGGGCCTGAGCAATTTTTGTCCCTCTAGTGACCATTTGACCAATTAGATTGGCTTCGAACCCATGCGTAAGTTGCACACTCCATCCATTTATTTAAATCATTTAAATTAAAAAATTACTTTTTTCCTCTAGATGAATTTAAAGTTATTTTTGTTATTTAATGAATTGGGAAATGAATACAAGGAACGAACTCTTTTTCTTAGTATCGAAGTTATGAAAACATATCCTGTAATTGCCGAGAGGGTGATCTGAGTTGTGTTTTCTCTGGACATAAATAAGTCCAAGAATGGAGAGGTAAATTTTATCTCTACCTTGAGGAAACAAGAGAATTAAAATTATTGATTAGAATCAACTACGCCCTTTCGCCCACACAATTTAAAATTAGATTTGTCACAAAGATAGTTATGTCAGCTCTGAGAGGTAGAGTACTAAGAATGAATGAGGAAGAGGGAGGATTTGACGCTGCTTGTATGGAGTGGTGGTGCGAGATATGTGGTGAAGCAGGTTGGAGTTGGGGGGGGGTAACTATTCCCGAGAATGTGGAAATTGAAGAATCAGCGAATCTCAAGAACCTTTTGGTCCCACACCAGTTTTAGGCCGAAGTGAATATAAGTAAATAGCTTTGAGAGCTTGAAGACTTGGGCTGAGAACCTATATCGAGTGCCTCTGGAATCCACGTGAGCTGCCACCAGATTTCCTGATTCCGAAGAACTTTGAACCTTGAATTATTAGGCGAAGTACAGTGTCACTATAGATTGATGCGGGAAAGAGTTTTTGTTGTATCAAGAACTATATAGACCAATTAAAGATTAACCCAATGAATCTTTCGTTTTTATTTTTTAAACATTTTAAGATATTTTTGAACCGGCGCAACGATTACTACGACATTCGATCTTCCACTGCTCTAATATCAAAAACACAACGTAGGCAGAGTTAGTGTGGATGGAAGCAACCAACAACTAGCTTGGACCAACATCAGCATTGACCAGCGCAGAGTTAGGACGACGTTTTAACCACATGACCGTACGATTAAACGTGGTTACACCACCGGCTGTAGGCGGTGGTAAAATATGTTATACATATAATGCATTTTTTTTCTTTGCTTTATAACTTGTCAATTTTGGTAGCTATGGAAACCTTTAGAAAGAAGCTTTTTTTACGTATCTCCCTTGAAAGAGAGTGTGGCATATAATGTTCAGATCTGAACGTTGTCCGTGTGGATAGGTAGTTGGATAATTATTTTATCGGAAAGTTTTAGGAATAAAGAGTTTAAAATAAATAAATATATTTATTTATTTTCTTTAGAGTGATGGTATTTGGCGTATCATGAAGTTCATTAACCAAGCGGATATTGATAGCAGCCTGAAGAAATGTCCATTTCGGTAGTTGGAAGTCAGACCAGGGTAGGGGTAGTAGTAATGTGCTAAATTAAGTCAGATGTCAATCTACTGTTTTCTTCTCGGCTCTGAAACAGGGCGGAAATGTCAGTAGCAGATGACCTCTTGACTGCTTGTTCACGAGTCCCCCATGACTGCGTTCTTTTGTTCCGTCCTCTCCTGGGGTCGTTCTGTTCTCCTCTGTGTTAGCCTAGAGGTGTCATGTTTTTATGCTTTGGCTTGAGAATTTGGCACGAACATGGTTTCGGCTAACTTAAAAGTCTCTTCGTGTCAATTTTTTAGATTGGCCAAATTAGTTTATTTTTGGCGTTCCTTTCTTTTTCATTTTTTTTTATAATGGGAGTTATGCAGGAGCCTCTCTGATTTTTGTTATTTTTCAATCACAAATAAGAAAGCTCTGCTCTTGCAACCTTCTAGTGTGTTTAGCCGGGTTCAGTCTTTTCTTCTTCCTCTTTATATTTGAGGGTTTCCATCTCATAGATTGAGAGAAGTATAGAAACAGAAGTTTAAAGTGAGAAAGAAAGAGCTAAGAGTTTTAAAGGAAAGTGCAAATGACTTATTTTAATAAGAATTTTTATATTTTTATATATATTTTTAGGGCTCACAACAAGAGAATAAGAAAACTTTTGGAAGTTTGTTTCTTGACTTGCATATAAGTTTCTTCCTTGATCTGTTTCACCTACCACACCCACCGGACAGAACACAAAACACAAAAACAAACATTATATAACCTTAATCTTTACAAATGATTCCTCAGCACGACCTGGACACTGGCCGCTTATAGTTCGCGTACCGGCACCGGTCCGTGGACCAACACTTTGAGTAGCACTGGCTTACACCACCACCGGACCGGGTGGAGTTAACCCCCGCCCCACTCCAGACCTCGCTTCGGCGGTCATCTGTTGTATCTTTTCTTTAACTGTCAACAATTCCACATCTGCGATTTTTATCGTTTGGAGAATCTTCAAATTATTTGTCTTTCCAAGCGAAAGGGAAAATCTCAATTTCGGGTTTGTTTACGCACACTTTCCGCCTCTTTAGGATTGTCATCAATCTCACATTTGCTATATTTATCAGTTGAGGAAATCTTTAAAACTCGTTTTTATTTTCATAGCTCGATCGCTTTCGGCGCTGTATAGATGTATAATTCCTGTTTATTTAACCACTTTTGGTCCGCGCTGCCCCTAAAATAACTGTAGTACATTTCCCAGGGCTTATCCCAAATCCCATTGGCATCTCTCCCCGACTGCTCATTAATCAAACCCTTATCTTTAGGCTTTTAATACAAAGTAATTACGCATATTTTTAAACTCTGACCAAGTGGAAATATCCAGGTGACTGTCATAAAATATCACCATCTGCTTTTTATTAGCTGTCCTTGCTTTCAGAAAGAAAAAAAAAAAGAAAAAATAGGTTTTTCTTTCTTTTTTCGCTGTTTTTCTCGGTATATTTATCGTTCTATACTATTTTAGACCATTTCTAGCTTATATTGTTTTCACGTTTAACTTTCTTTTGCCAGGCCAATTTGTGACATTAGCCATAAAAAAGAAATTTGAAATATAATTCCTCTTTAATCGAGATCAATCGATATTTGACGAAGTAGATTGGCTTCAAACAAATATCTAAGTATAAGCTATACATATAGCCTTTTTCTTTTGAAACAAGGACAGAGGACCCTTACATTCACTGACCGTCTAGGTCACTGCTGAGTTCTCACTTCTCGCTGGTCCCTTCCTCACTGACTGACAGCTCATTATATGGACAGCGAACTGGGGTCCCACAATCCCTATCCATCAACTTGTGTTCGGGAAAAGGAAACCACCGAAAAGCTGGATAGGTAGTCACTTTTTAAAAGGACTATACTTTTATGATTATCTAAAACCACTAACAAAATTTTATTTTTACCAATTCAAAAACGGACTGGAGACAGGAAACCTGAAAACCCTGGTCATAAATTGACTTAAAAGATGGCCTGGAGACGAGATTCCCAATGAACTCTGGTAATGAAACTGACTTAAAAGTTAAATGAATCTAACTATTTATCTCCTAAGGATGTGTGAGAACTCGTATTTTTACAATCTCTGATTGCCTCAAAACGATTTTAACAGTGCTTTCTGCTTCTCCATTTGCTTGAGGATAATGTGAACTTGATGTTATGTGTTTAAAAACATAACTGTTGGCAACATCTTGGGAAGTGTAACATCTGAAGTGTTTACTGTTATCACAAGTTCAATAGATATTCTCGAACGGGAGAATTTTTGCACACACACACACACACACACATATATATATATATATATTATTACATAAAAGGTTAATGGTCAGAGTTGAATCAGACCAGGAAACAGTAGTATTAAAAAGTGTGAAAAGACAAAAGTAAAAATAACATGTAGAGCTTTCAACTTTAAAAATCAGGAGGTCAGTTGAATACGCTACCTTGGTTTCAACCTTACGATATCCTCAGGCGATTTTTATCAAATGACCACCTAACACTTTTTTATTTAAAAAAAACTAAAGAACTCTATATTATTATTTTCAAAAATAAACTAACCCATGACGTTGGGTGTAATAGAAAGGGAGGAAAAGCAGGATGTGAAGAAGAAGAAAAAGAAAAAGAAGAAGTATGGGAAGTGAAGCAAGTGTATTGTAAAGGCATCGGTGTGGGGGTTAAATTATTTTTTTATCCAGCCTCATATGCATTTAAGAAAGATTTTCTGATATGTAAGCAAGGACTTAAGACTTCGGATTTCTGGTTTAAAATTAATTTTTGGATCCGGAAATGTCATAATCACTAATTTTTCCTGTTGGCAGAGGTTGCAAATATGGTTGTCATTGTTGTACGGTTTTGCCATTTTTAAAATTTTTCACCTTACCAACGGATACCTGTTGTTTTTTTTTCTTTTAAATTCCACACATGGTTAGCTAGTTTGGTAGAGTACCTAAGATTTGCTAGCTTAAATGACGACCTATGATTGTACCATCTACGCTTAAAAGTACCTTCGTACACGCTATGTACGTTTTATTTTGGCGATTAATATCTATTATAGCTTCTGTTTTACAAGCTCCATTTAATGGACATTTGTTCTTATATCTGCAGTTGCATAAATTACTAGTGTTATTTTGCTGCACGTTAGTTTTGAGATTTCTGGTGTTTGCCTATTTATTATTGTTTCTAAATTACTAGTGCAATTGTAGCTTAATTTAATAGTGTTTTTATTGAATAACTTCTGTAATTCTGATTTTTTTAGGAAGCGTTTGAAAAATAATTGACCTATTTTACATTTTACTTCTAAGTTAAAGGGGGTGGTTAAACAAAATAATATTTTAAATAAATAATATTTTTTTTCTTTTCTTCGAATTGTTCTTCGTGTGTTGTTTAATTTGTTGAGGTTTAAATTCTAGTTTGGTTTTGTGACACTCTGCCTTTAGGTTCTTCTCATATCTTTCCTTTTTACCCTCAAAAATTATTCTACTAGAAGATTTTCTGGATAACCTAGACTCTATTCCCTTAGGGATGTGCTTTATTATGTTCGGAGAGTGGTTAGATCTAAAGTTCACATATTTTAATTTTGCGTTCGGTTTCATGTATAGGGATACACTGCCAGCTTGAAAATTTAATTCTACGTCCAGATAGTTAACAACGTTTTTTATTCGTTTCAACTTCTATTTCAAAGCCTAGACTTTTGTAGAGTTTTAAAAGCGCTTTTCTAATAATGTTATTAGTTCTTCTGTTGTTTTCATGTAGGATTGGAATGTATTATTGACTAAGTCTAGTGTTACATCAAGGAAATGTATTTTTTTTAATTTGTGTTGATTTTAACTTTAAGGTTTAGACTGTTAAATTCCCTATGTATTAATTTCCTGATTTTGTCAGTTTTAATTTTTGTAGAATTTTTCACCACCATAAGGCCGCCATCACTATGCATTCTATGTTGATATCATGGTGGGCACTGAGGTTATATAAAATGAATAAACCAACAAGGTCTGATTTCCTTTTTTACCTATGTACTATTTCATCTTGAGAAAATCCAACAGTTAAAATTTTTATATCGGCAGTACCAAAAATTCCTTCAAAACTAGGTAGTATCAACATATATTATCTTTCAACAACGATGCGTACTGTAATAGAACGACCCTTTCTAAATAGTTTTGCCACTTAAAAGTTAACAAAACTCCCATGATAAAATGGAAAATATTTTAAAAATCTAGAACTTGTAAATCCTTAGATTATCTATGTTCCCTGTGTCTACAAGAAAAATTACGTATTATAAAGTTTGCTCATAAAAAGTTATGTTAAACCAAAGAAATAAATTAACGGTGTTATGCCGGCATCGTCTATCTTTTACCTTAAAATATAGTTAAAAAAATTTTTTAAATAAATATGTATTACAATTGTATAGCCATTATTTTATTAGTATATAATGGTCCACCAAATATTTATTAAATAAATATTTATTTGAATTATTCAACTTTAATATTGCCATGTTTTACCGTCTACTCAGTCCACATTTTAAATTTTACCTACTGGCCCCTTTAAGAAGCTTCCTGAATACAGAAAAAAGGTTTTTTTTTAAAAAAGTTGTTTGTGATAACTTTGTCTACTTCAACATATCGGAACATCATACTTGGCTACATCCATAATACATTTGTCGCTGCCATGTTTCGTTGAATGGCATGTTCAAGCGTCAGTTTATCTTGACATGAAAAACTAACCCACCCACCTCCACCCTCAAACCATATTTTTCTGTTTTAGCGTAGATCTGACTTTTAATTGGTTAATCTAGACATAGCCACACGTATATTTTTAATTCTGGCCTTATGTACCCCCTTTAATTTCAGAAAAGATGTAACGACTTGTTTATAAATAACCCTAATAAATAATTTCTATCACAAGTTATCTTCCATCGGATGAGGAAGTACAATGATAGGACTGAAACATGAAACACTTTGTGTGTGTACCAATGTAAAATGTTTTTATTATATATGATATATTATAATAAAAATATTATAATATATATATATATATACATATAGGATTGATGCCTAAATACACATATATATATATATATATATAGTTGTGTATCAGGCAGCAATCCTTCTTTCATGCACGTTTCATTGAATATGATAGACAAGATGATTTGATTTAGTTTTTTTTATACAATTTCTCATGTAATCTTATAATTTTTTTCTTTTCGGAGGATAAATTATATAAAAACTGTCCAATATTCTTTCTTTCTGAGCACTTTCGGCTACACATTTAGCCATTTTCAAGTTGAAATATATTAACTGTTAACAAGAAATATATAGTTGTATGTATGGATTTATATAATGTTTTCATTTTCAAAACACAGGCAAGATATTGTGTCCATGTTCATAGTTGATGTTAGTTATTGAGTGTTGTTGTTTTTTTTAATAAGGCTTCCATTATTTTTAGCTTTTTTTAAATGTAGACGATCCTATTACATTTGTGTTATCAACAAGTATGATAGGTAGGTCTCCATGAGTATTTAAATGAGACCTAGTAGAGCTATGGCCAGAAAGATGTTTGTGTGAGTCTTCATGTCAAACATGTTGTAGTATGCCCTATATAATTGTATACGAATTTTGATTGATCAGGAATACAATTCCTTAATGGATATTTAAATTCGTAAATAATATTTGTTCTATTTAATTTTGTTCTAAGAGGGGAATTATTATTTTTAACTATAAGGTTGGCAGTTTTAAATTTTTTGCAATAAATAGAACTTATTTTGCCGGAAAATTTGGATAATTTAAATTACTCCAGCATTAAAATTTTTCAAGTTGGAGAAAAATATACAATTTTTACATCATTCGAAAGAGAAATAAATTCTGCATAAAGCGCACGCAATAAAAACTAATTTATATTGTTTTATTAGAAACATATTCTGAAATGAATAAAACTTGAACTATCGGTTTTAAACTTATTTTCGCCAGTGTATGCATATATATATATATATATATATATATATATATATATATATACATAGACATATATGTATATATATATATGTATATATCTACTTCTGATAAGGGTAGTGGAATTGTAATCATGTATAAACACATTTACCAACAGAAGATGAGAGAACTCATTAACGATGAAAACAACTATGAAAAAGTAAATGACAACAAAGCTATAAAAGAAACACAAAAATTCACAAGTGACATAAAAAAGCTACTAAAAAAATGAATACTTC